>ML255715.1:24216-43255 GCA_005239495.1 Nicotiana undulata
CCGGGTGCCTTCCCCCCCCCCCCCCCGGAAGGTTCATCCTATGGGTGATGAAAATGAGGTCTTCCTCCAGCTCGTATCTGAGTCGCAGATGAGAATCAGAGTCTGGCACCCAGGAGCTAGAGCTCTTCTTGGGCTTGCGAGCCACCCTCTTCTTTGGTTTCTTCTCCTTAGGGCATGGGGAGCCCAAAGGTTTCCTCTTACTTTTCTTCTTTTCCTCCGCGGCAACCCTGAGCTTCCCCATAACGGAGGGATCAATGAACAAGGATACGTTGTTGCCCCCTTACAATGGCTTAAGTTTAGTGGTATTAGGAAAACCCGCAACAAAAAGGGGAAGGAAAGTCAGTATAATGAAAGTTAGAATCATGTTATTAACTTTTCGGAGAGAGGCCTTACCGTGAGAACATGCCTCCATCGGCCATTCGCAAGCATGCGCCATGCGCGCTCGGAGTACGTCTACAGATGCTCTCAATCTATTCCTTTAGCGGTTGACTCCATTTTGAACCCGGGCGGCGATTACACAACCACAAGAATGAATGAGAAAGAAGAAAAAAAACAATAATAAGAAATTTTTACGCTTAAGAACAAACTGCACTTACTGTGTTCCACTTATATGGAAAGGCATGAACTCAAGGGGAATCAAGTCTTCGGTTTTCACTCGAATGAAGAATCCCTGCCAGCTCCGGTCTTGGTCTTCGTCAACGCTCAAAGAGGGGTTGTGCTAGTCTGACGTGTAAGCTTGATCAATCCCCTTCGAAAAATTCAGGGACTGTATAAACAAAGCAGATGATCGATCATGAACTTATGAGACTCGGTGTTGTTCACAAAGTAGAGAAGGAGAATCATGATCCTCTATAGAGATGGATGGATTTACCAGAGGCACACCTCGTACCTCTTGAAAAAGTCCAGAACTATCGGGTTTACCGGCCCAGTGTGAAAGGGTAAGTATAAACACTTAAGTACTCCTCCACGGGGGTAGTAATGGCGTCCTCGGGCCCTGGAACTACAACATCACTGCCTTCCCAATTGTAGTTTATTCGGACAACAAGAAGAAAGTCTTCAGTTACCAAGCATGTGTACCTTGATGCTCCTTCACCCTGGTCATGTTTGCATGAGGGTTTCTCGACCTTAAAGTCGTCTACAATTAAAAATCCCCTACTATATAAAAGGGAATCTAATTATTCATTAGACACGCCGTAACACGCATACCAAGGAAATTACTTCTGTTCTCTTTGTTTCTAAAGGTTATTCAAAGTTCTTGTTTTTGTTCATAAGTTCAGCATAAGTGCTAGCTCGGAATCGAAAAATTTCTTGTTCGGCTGTTAATCGAGCTCGGACTCACTATCATCAATGGTTTGGCTATTTACTATATCTTTTATCTGCTTATCTAACGTCATTAATCACTTGTATTGAATTAGTCCACATATCCTTTGAACCACGTATAAATTCAATTGTTATCCATTTTTAAAGGTAAAGAACATTCATATGAATATGAAAACTTCATTATCTGGGCCAATTTTTAGTGTATAATATGAAACATTCCAGTTCATGGGATTAAATTCACGACCTACCGTGGTAGGATTTTAACTTCACTAACTGAGCGAACTTTACTTTACAACACAGGAATTAAACTCTTTATACCTCACCTACTCATAGTAACTATATTGCAAACCACTTTTTAATAACTCTATTACAAAGCTAACCACTTGACTAACTCTAATCAAAACAACCACACAGTTTATGGATTGCAAGATGTCCTACGAAATACTTCTAAAATGCTGAGTAGGAACTATAAGTGAGTAACATGAACAACGACACAACAATACTAAAGGACACATGATGTAATCGATGCTGGGATCTGGTCATTTGTTATGTTGTTGTTTTGTTCTTCAATGCCTTTGGGAAAATGAAGGCAGTTTTGCAAGTGTGTTGAATCTTTTGCCTCATGTTGGTAATATATAAGTGAGGTCATTAAAGATTATACAAGGGTGTGTCCGGTACACAGCATGCTTCAACGGTGTTATTGTATTGTTGTGTGTGTAGTGTAACAGCTTTAACAACTGTTAGAGTTGATGATGTGCGGGAGAATTTCGGCACATTTAATACCAATTGCTTAGATTTTAGCTCGTTTTAAATGCAATTGTCTGTTATACTTGTATAATTTTGATGTTTTGCAGTGCATGAGGCTTCAGGACCCAAAAACATGAAAATGAAATCAAAAAGCCGCAAAAGGGCAAGAAGAAAACAAAATGCAACCGCAAACTGAACATGCGGACCGCAAACTTAACATGTGCACCGCATAATGCTCAAGGAAACCGCATTCTACAATAGATTTTTGTGGCCAATTCAAGCAAAGGAAATGCGGTCCATTATGCGACCGCATAACAAGTCTGCGGGCCGCATAATGGATCGCAAACCTTCATTAGACATTCCTGAGATCAGAAATGCGATGGCAAGATGCGGTCGCATATCATCAATGCGGACCGCATAACCAAAATGTGACGACTACCTGGAACCTAGGGTTGTGAAGATGCGATGGAATTGAAGAGAATGCGAACCGCATGTCTGTTATGCGGTAGAAATGCGGTCGCATAATTGACCTGAAAGGGTATTTTTGTTCGAAATTGGCCCCGATTTTTAGCCCACTATAAATACATTTATTAGGGTTTTGTGGGGGCATCAGGTCTGAAAAAGGAGTTACATTCCAAAGTTTTAATATTCCCATCTTTTGGAAGTTTGAGGGTGAAAACTATTGCACTTTGTAAGCTTTATGGCATTTAATATTCCCATCTTTTTGTATTTTAGCATGTGTAGCTAGTTTGAAATACTAAGGTTATGGACTCTAAATGGGTGGTTAACATTGAATATATACATAACGGTTGGTTGATATATATTTATTTATAGTTCTTCTTTTATTGTTGGTGGTTGCAAACATTAACAAATGCCATTATATTCTTTATTTACTTGGAAAAGTGAGCTAGGATTTGGTAGAAGTAAATATCAATGACTCAAGGCTTTAAACCTTGTTTAATAGAATAGCTTAGGAATAAGTGGGTTTTATTCGGCATAAATTGATTACTCTTAAATTGCAACTCTTTTATATTTGGAAAAATCATAAAGAGGAAATACTACCCCAACTATTAGAAAATATTGAGTAGTCATTTAGAAATCATTTGCATATCAAAAGGAGCTTCCATTAGAAATATATCATATTAACACCGATAGCATTACATTTCATTGAAGGGGACACAACCTTGGTTTAGTTTATCAAATTAATTACAATCTTATACAATCGTATTTGTTACCAGTTCACTCAATTATCATACAATCAATTACAATACTCTTGTTACTCTAACGGAATAGAAATACAATTTGAGTTAAGCTTCACACTACTCAAGTAATCTCTTCACGCCTACACCCTGTGGGATTCTACCCCAACCTATTTGGGTTACTATATTTGACATCGATCGCTTTACACTATTTTGAGGTGTAATTTGAGCGTATCAAATTTTGGCGCCGTTACCGGGGAATACGGTTTTGAAATTACTAACTAGTGGGCACTTTACTTTATATCTTTTCTATTCCATCACGCTTTGCTTTCTTTGCTTTGTGTGCTAGGTAAGAATGGCCGATTATGATGAAGAAGAAATTCCTTGTGCGTACATTAAGGAGTATATTGATGACAACAACGCTATTCTCCCTCCACGGGTTGAAGCTTCCACATTCAAAGTAGAGCACGGGTTAATCCTAATGCTTAAGGCAGAAGGATTATTCAGGAACTCCACCGATGATGATCCAACACAACACCTTAGGAATTTCTTGGGTGTATGCGCCATGCACAAATAGAACAATATGACAAATGATGCCTTGAGATTGCGGGTGTTCAAATATTCATTGACCGGAGAGGCGAGAAAATGGATTCAAAATCCACTTCCTAAATCTATCACTCCTTGGCCCGAACATGTCCGTCCCTTCTTGTCAAAGTGGTTCCCACAGAGCAATAAGTTAGAGCTTAGAGATAAAATCTTCTTCTTCAAACAACTACCAGGAGAACACCTACATGAAGCGTGGGATCGATTCAAGTTATACTTGGTGAGGTCACCGAACCATGGTTTTCCCGACACTATTTTGATGGAGAAACTTTATATGGGTTTAGACCCATTGTCTCAATTCATAGCCAAAACGCAGCAGATGAATCTTTCATGGACAAGTCATTTCCCAAAATTACACTGATTCTAGATATGATGGCCAAACACAATTAAGCATGGCACTTTGAAGATGCTAGTGGTGGAATGTCTTATGGCACCCCCTCTCTCACCAACATGATCAAAGAAAATCAAGAGAGAGACCAATTGATTGCTGGGCTTGCCACAAACATTGATGTGTTGACAAAGATGTTCACTAAGAATCAAACGAAAAGGGTAAATATTGGAAGACATGCAACCAACGGGAAATAAAGAGTTTGAAGAAGCCAACTATGTTCATAATTCTCAAGGTGGGTATCGCCAACAAAATCAATGGAGGCCAAACCCGCAAGGGCAAAGCCAACAAAATTGGTGCAATGATCAAGGTGGGTCAAGTCAAGACAATTGGAACAACAACAATAGCAATTATGCCAACCGGAGTTCCAACCCCTATGTTCCACCAAAGGGGCAATATTACAAGGAGGGTCCTTCAAATGAATCCAAGTTGGAAGGAATTCTTGAAAAGATCTTGCAAAATCAAGAGAGAGGTGATGCTACAATGAAGAACATGTCTGAAGTAGTGGGGTCACATACCGCCTCTATACAAAAGCTTGAAATGCAAATGTGATACTTGTCAAGGGAACAAAATCCAAAGCTTAAAGGTAACCTTCCAAGTGATAAAAATTTCAACCCAAAAGGGAATCTGAGCGGTCCATATTCTCATTGCATGGCTATTACTACTAGAAGCGGGAAAGTCCTTCAAGATGGAAGTGAACAAGTAGTTGAAGTAGATGATCTTGAGCAAAATTTTGGGGCACAAGTTGAAGTGCCGGTTGTTGTTGAAAGTGAGAAGCCCTCCTAAGAGGTGAAAATCCAAATAGCAAAGCATGAAGAGGTTAAGTAAAAGGTGAAGGAGACCCCAAAAGCTCCTCCACCGATTCCTCGAGCTACTCCTCCATTCCCTCGAAGGCTTGCAAGAAGGGTAGATGATACCAAGCTCGAGAAGTTTTATGATATGTTGAAGCAATTGTCAGTGAACATCCCATTCTTGGAAGCTTTCCAAGAGATGCCGGGATTTGCCAAATACTTAAAAGACTTGATGACCAAGAAGAGATCAACCAAAAATGAGGTGGTGAGTATGACTCATCGGGTTAGTTCTATTATTGCTACAATAATTGTTGAGAAGAAGGAAGACCCGGGAGCATTCACCATCCCATGCACTATCGGGTTGAGAGATTTTGCAAGACCACTTTGTGATAATGGGGCTAGCATAAACTTGATGCCTCTTGCTATTTACAAGCAAGCAATATTGGGTTTTCCAAGACCTATGATCATGAGATTGAAAATAGTCGACCGTTCAATCAAGATACATGTGGGTATTGTTGATGATGTCCTAGTGAAAGTGGGGAAGTTCCTTCTTCCGATCGATTTTGTTATCCTTGATTGTGCGGTTGACAAGGAGATTCCTATCATATTGGGAAGACCATTCCTTGCTGCGGGAAGAGCTTTGATGGACTCAGGACGAAATGAAATCAAGTTCCGAGTGAATGATGAGTAAGTCACCTTCCAAGCTAGTAAGAGTTTGAAGTTGCCGAATTCATATGAAGGGATCTCGATCATAGATGTTATTGATGAGGTCAAGGATGCTAGTGACATGAAGATGGAGGAAGAGTGCCTTGGTGAGGCCTTGGCAGCAATTTTGTTAAATTTTGATGGTGAAGACATGGAGGGGTATGTAGAAACCATGAATGCTTTAGAAGGACATAGGTCCTACACTTATGCACCAAAGAAGCTCTCTCTTGACTTAGAGAATAGATCCAATCCTCCCGCAAAGCCTTCCATCATTAAGCCGCCACAACTTGAGCTCAAGCCACTTCCATCACATTTGAGGTATAAATTTCTTGGCTCTAATGATACTTTCGAATTTGTTTCCTCTTTGTTGGATGATGTGCAGGTAGGTAAATTGTTGAATGTCTTGCGGGAACACCGACAAGAAATTGGATGGACAATAGCGGACATCCGAGGAATTCCCGCCGGAATTTGTGAACATAAAATCCAATTAGAGGAAGGAAGCAAGCCAAGTGTTGAACACCAAAAGAGATTGAATCCATCGATGCAAGAGGTGGTCAAGAAGGAGATAATCAAGTGGTTGGATACCGGGGTTGTCTACCCCATTGCGAATAGTTCTTGGGTAAGCCCAGTGAAATGTCTGCCAAAGAAGGGAGGCATGACAGTAATCCACAATGAAAAGAATGAGCTCATCCCCACAAGGACGGTCACCGGATGGAGAGTATGCATGGACTATCGTAATCTCAACAGTGCCACGTGCAAAGACCATTTCCCTATTCTTTTTATTGATCAAATGCTTGATCGGCTAGCACGATGGTCATTCTATTGATTTCTTGATGGATATTCCGTCTACAACCAAATCAACATAGCATTTGAGAACCAAGAAAATACAACATTCACTTGCCCATATGGAAATTTTGCCTTTAGTCAGATGCCATATTGATTATGCAACGCTCCGGCTACCTTCCAAAGGTGTATGATGTCCATATTTTTGGACATGGTGGAGGATTTCCTAGAGATGTTCATGGACGACTTTTTGGTGGTAGGTGACTCATTTGAGCATTGTCTTGAAAATCTTAGACAAGTGCTCAAGAGATGTGAGGAAACCAACCTTGTGCTAAACTGGGAGAAATGCCACTTCATGGTGGATGAAGGTATTGTCTTGGGCCATAAAATTTCAAAACATGGCATCGAGGTTGACCGAGAAAAAATTGAAATCATCTCCAAACTTCCTCCACCAACCTCGGTAAAAGGTGTCCAAAGCTTTTTGGGGCATGCCGGATTCTATCAGCGCTTTATCAAGGACTTCTCAAAAATTGCAAATCCTATGTGCAAGCTCCTTGAAAAAGACGCCAAGTTTGTGTTTGATGAAAAGTTCCTTAAGTCATTTGAGGAACTAAAAGAGAAGCTCACCACGTCACCCATTATTGTCACACCGGATTGGTCTCTTCCATTTGAGCTCTTGTGTGACGCCAGTGGTGTAGCAATTGGAGCAGTGCTAGGACAAAGGCATAACAAGGTTCTCCATCCTATCTATTATGCAAGCAAGACGCTCGATGGTGCTCAAGTGAACTATACTGTGACAAAGAAAGAACTTCTTGCCATTGTATATGCCTTTGAAAAATTTCGAGCTTATTTGTTGGGATCCAAGGTGGTTGTCTATACCGATCATACTGCTCTTCGCTATCTCGTGGCGAAAAAAGATGCCAAACCAAGGTTGATCCGATGGGTTCTCTTATTGCAAGAATTTGACTTTGAGGTCAAGAATCGCAAGGGCACAGAAAACCAAGTGGCAGATCATCTATCTAGGCTTGAAGAGGATGGTCGACAAAAGTAAAATCTTGATATCAATGATGCCTTTCCTGATGAGAACATCTTGGCATTGTCTTCTTCATCTACTCCTTGGTACGCCGATATTGCTAACTACTTGGTTAGTGACTTCATTCCGGATGGATTGGAAGCTTATCAGAAGAAGATGATTTTGAGAGAGTGTCGGCAATACTACTGGGAAGAGCCATTCTTATTCCGCATTTGTGCTGATAACATCATTAGACTGTGTGTTCCAGAAGAGGAGATTATGCCAATTCTTAAGGCATTCCATGACTCACCGGTTGGGGGTCATCGTGGGGGAAATCGAACGGCACATCATGGGGACAATCAAACGACGGCGAAAGTACTTGAATGTGGCTATTATTGGCCGTCGATTTATCATGATGCCAATCAAATGGTCAAGGCTTGTGACCAATGTCAAAGGCAAGGATCAATCTCTAAGAGGCATGAAATACCAATGCACTTTGTGATGGAGGTCGAGATCTTTGATGGGTGGGGAATCGATTTTATGGGTCCCTTCGTGATCTAATATGGTATGAAATACATCTTGGTGGAAGTGGACTATGTGTCCAAGTGGGTTGAAGCAATTTCCTTACCGAACAATGAGGTAAGGAGTGTGACTTCATTTTTAAAGAAAAATATATTCACACGGTTTGGCACTCCTAGAACCATTCTTAGTGATGGTGGATCTCACTTCTGTAACAAGGCTTTCACGGGGCTACTGGAGAAATATGGCGTCAAGCATAAGCTGGCCACACCTTATCATCGCCAGTCAAGTGGCCAAGTTGAAGTTTCCCACCGGGAGATAAATAATATTCTAGCAAAAACTGTTAATGAAAACAGGATCGACTGGTCAATGAAGCTAGATGACGCGTTGTGGGCATACCGCACAGCGTACAGGACCCCTATTGGAACTTCTCCTTACCGATTAGTCTTCGGCAAGGCATGTCATCTACCTGTAGAGCTGGAACACAAAGCCATGTAGGCTTTAAAAAGGTTGAACCTGGATTGGGATGAAGCTGCAAATTTGAGGTTAACACAACTCAATGAAATGGAAGAATTCCGTTTCCATGCATTTAAGAGTGCGGATGTGTACAAAGAAAGGATGAAGTTCGTCCACGACAAAAAGATCTTGAAAAGGGAGTTCAAGTCGGGTGACTTGGTTCTTCTCTTCAATTCAAGGCTCAAATTGTTCCCGGGCAAACTCAAATCGAAGTGGTCCGATCCATTCAAGGTGGTAGATGTCTCCCCTTTTGGATCTGTGGAATTAGAATCGGAGGATGGGCTCCGAACCTTCAAAGTGAACGGCAAGCGTGTCAAACACTACTTGGGCATAGATGGAGAAAAATACTTTGTGGAACAGTTGCCTCTCAAAGATGGTCCATGCCCGACCAATGAGTAAGCCCAAAGAGGGTCCAACTTCGTCGTGCCGCAACGTTAAATGGAGCGCTTCATGGGAGGCAACCCATGTGTGGTAACTCCCTTTTTGTCCTTTAATTTTTAGTTTTTGTTAAACAGATTAAATTGAGCAAATTGAAGTGTGTGTTAGAGTGCATGTGATCCAAAAGGTCATAAAACAGGGTGAAATTGCGAATGAAATGGAAGAAAAGTCACCATGGGAAGTTTTCTACACGTATGCGGTCGCATATTAACTATGTAGACCGCATACGGATCGCAAACCTGGACAGATTGTTGGGCTACAATTATGTGCCAAAATGTGGTGAAGATGTGTACTTTGTGGACCGCATATCATTTATGGGATCGCAAAAGTGCACCGCATCATGGGTGTGAGAAACCTAAGCTGGAACTACCGCATAACAGTTATGCGGTCGCATAATGTGTTATGCGGTCACTTATTCACCGCATTTTCTACCAGTAAAAGAACCCTACCCTCTTCGCATAAACCCCTTCACTTGCACACAGGCACTCCCACGCACACACATCGCACTCAAACAAAACAAAAACAAAAACAAACAAAAAAGACAAAGGGGAACGGCTAATTTGGGACTGGAAGATTGAACAAATATTCAACTGAGTGAAATTCATATCTTCATAGCATCTTCTCCTAAGTTATCGACATCTGGTATGTTCCTCTTCCCCTAATTCTTCTCTGTTAATTTTTAGTTTTTGTTTCGTGTTGTCTCGTTTTGTTTGATTTCTTTTTCTCGTTGTTCTTTGGGGTCATCTGCTCATAATGAGAATTATTGCATGTTTGATTAAGTTTGAAATCATTGGGTAATGAATTGGGTAGTATTGTTGTTAGGGGTAGACTAAAAATTTTGAGACGATAACTTTTGCGACCCGTAGAGTCAATTAGCGGTCCGCAAAGTAGTCGCAAATGAAACCCTAGGTGGGCTGAGGTGATGATAAAATGCATAGGATTTTGCGATTGCATAAGTAATATGCAGACCGGAAAGCCACTGCATACTTGGACAGCTTGTGGCCTGATGTAACATGTTGTTTGCGGCTGGTTTGTGATTTAAAATCCGTCTTTGTGGTGGGTTTTGCGATTGCATATTGTGATGATTATTATAAGTGCACAGTTTTGTGATGGTTATGTGAACCCCATAATGGGTATGCGACCGCATAACTTATTGCATAACTGACTCTCTTCTGCAAACAAATTTGCGACAGGTTTGCATCCGCATAGTAGTTATGCGACCTCATAACCCATCGCATTTTCTACTTTCATTGCAAAACATTTCTCTTATGTAGCTCACACTAAGTCTCTTTGCAGATATGGCTCACAGGAAATCTATTACTACTCGCTCCCCATCGGGTCATGGACAAAAAAAGGGCTTCTGCCGGCCAACAAGCACAACAGGCCAAGCGTCCACGACCAGAAACATCCCGAGCTGCTGCTGAACACTCCTCCCAGTGTGATGAGGAGGAGACCTTGCCGCCAGTCAACTTATAGGCTGAGGCAAGAAGAAAAAAGGGAGAGGATATACTACTCCATTTTGGGTTCACCGCTCTATGAGCTTGTACAAAGAAGGGCTTAACAAACGGAAAATCTTGGAAGAGAAAAAACTGAGCTTGAACGGGCTACAGGAGCATTACCCCCACATACTGGAGAACATTAAGGCAAGAAACTTGGAATGCTTCATTGAGGTCCCTGATGATTTCAATGAAACACTGGTGCGAGAGTTTTACGCATCCTACGGAGCTTCCATAACACCTCATCACAAGCGCAACAAAGTCTTCTGTCAAACAGTCTTGGTTCGAGGGAAGCAGGTGTTGTGCGACAAGGGTACTATAAATGATATGTATTTCCCAAACTGGAGACCGAGCACAGCTGAGTACGAGACCAAATGGGCCAACAAGGATAGTGAGTGTGCCTGGATAGCCTCAGTGATATCAAAGGGGACCCCAGCTTGGATTCACCCTGCTCACAAAACTTTCAAGAAAGATCTCACACGAGAGGGTTGGTTCTAGCTCAGCTTTGTCACCTCTCGCCTGATACCATCTAGGAATGAAACTGATATAAACATTGAGAAGGCACTTATCATTGCTTGCATTATGAGCGGGATCAAGATTGATGTGGGGGAGATTATCTTTCGAGAGTTAGGGGTCTGAGCCAACCAGAAGGCTACGTCACTTCCATTCTCGTGCTTGATCACAACTCTATGCAATGTTGTGGAAGTCCCTCCATTGCCACACCATGACAAGACGGTGAAAGCGTTGAAGGATATTGATATCATGTGCATTAGTGACGCAGTGCAACAGGAGAGTGCTGCTCCTCCAGAGATTCAAATCCCCATTCCTATTGATACATACATCTCACAGTCCCATACACCTGTCTCTCCTCAGGTCACAGTGGCATCCACTACCACTCCACAGCCTACTTCACAGGCCACTATTTTCCATCCTTCTACCTCGCTGGCAGCTCTTTCAAGGTTAGGTCTCTTAGATCAGCATAAAAATGCTAAGGTAGACCAGCTTCTGAAGGACCTCCCCACACTTATCAGGTACGCATTGACTCCCATCCAATCATCAGTGACGGCACTCCAACAGAAGCATACATCTTTTGAGGATCACTTGTAGCAGATTGAGGTGAGGCTTCAAATAGTTGAGTGGGGTGAGGTTGGAGGCCTGCCAAAGCTTCGTACAGATGTTGACACACTGAAGGGTGACCTCCACAAACTGCAAAACCTTGAGTGCGATCTATCCACCCTCATACCACAAGAAGGAGGGCAGGGAGTTGGCACATCCGTTTCCAGGCTAAATCTTGACTTCACTACCTTGATGACATCTCTCTAGCCGCAGACTGTCGGGGCTTCCCAGACTCCATATTCCCTTGCATCCATTGACATCGCTTCTGGGAAGATTCCGGACACACTGCAGAGTCCGAGGATAGGGAGACAGATAAGGAGGAGACTGATGAAGAGGCACTGTCTGAGGAGGATGCGGATGAGGGTCCTAAGGATAAAGGTAACCATATTGTTGTCACCACAACTGCAGAAGAAGAAGAGGAAACAGTTGTACTGAAGGCTATAGCACACTCTCTAGCATACATGGTCGCCCAAGCCAATCCATCAACCACTCAGCTACCATCAGGCGAGGCTAGCAGCTCCCAGGCCCCAGTTTCATCATCGGCGTAGGTGGAGATCCCTCCTCCATCACTGGAGATCACTCCTCCGGCTGGGATCTCATCAGCCTCAGCTCTAGTTTCATAGGGTGACCCCACCACCATTCAGTAGGCTTCCGACTCCCATAGCGCTTAGTGCGCCCAGGGAGCCCTTAAACTCTGTTTTACAATACTTATGCATTGGGGGCAATGCATACTTTTCAGTTGGGGGTGGGATAGCCTTGTATGATTTTTTATAAGTTGTGACTGTTGTACATATTTTTGTGATTTTAGTATATATAAGCAAATTTCTCTTTAATTCTTGTATATATTTGTGTGATATTTGTATATATATATAACAAAACAAAAACCCAAAAACAATTAGATAGTCGTATGCATGTACATATTTAGTAATTTGAAATGAATTCCCATTGGTTTTTCTTCACTGGGTTATTTTCCAAGGGTGTAATAGTAAAACCATAGTAGTAGGATGAAACATTTTGACTGGTTTGGTGTAATTGCCTTGTTTCAAGCATGTATGTCTGTAAATAACTTGGACCCTTCCGTTGATATATATATATTATGGCTAATCATCTGTGTGAACTTGAGGCTCGCTCTTTGACTCTATGTTTACTTAGAATTATACATGTAATATGATGAAAGCTTCGACTTGCCAAGTGTCGACTCGAGAACTAAAACTATGTTGAGTCAAACAGTTCATGTGCCATGTGTGTTAGTCTTTGTGTAAATAGTTGTTGTGTTTACTTTTGTCATCTAGAACTTGCCCGGTTGGTCTTTCAATGCTAATGATAATTACATTTGGTTGGAGAGATGACCTTACACCACTCTTTGTGTTATTTGAAAACCCAGTTAGCCTTTCAAGCTACCCATTGTGTAAATATTATCACTAGTTACCCCATTTGAGCCTTTAACCTTTTCTTGGCGATCTCATTACAAACATGTCCCTCTTTTGTAAAATAATTCCCTCTTTGAACTCGTCCCTCCTTGAACAAGTGAGAATGAGGCTAAAAGCCTAAGTTGGGGGTGTGGTGTCAAGTGGAAATTGATAAGGTTGTATATCGAGTGTAGGACCATAAACCTTAAAGTGTTCATGTGAAGTTACTCAAGCTCCAAAAAGAAAAATATACAAAAATATAAACAAAAAAAGAGACTTATGTATGCATGTAAATATGGAGCCTTGAAGAAAATTAGAGAGGTATTTAAGGTGGTTCTATGTTGGTAATTAGACACCAATGAGGGTTGTGTGGGATGAAAAGAAACAAAGGGCAGCAAGAAAGAAAAATGTGAGTAGTGTTCAAGGAGGGTATATTCACTTGTATCCCAAATGTTTATCTGACCCTTCTCTTAACCTACGTTACAAGCTTAAAACCCCTTATGGGATCCCCAACCGAACGTTCTTAGAATAAGCGGCTAATTAAAATAAGGGCAAGCCTATGGAATGGTATGTGGTAACACTTGAAATTGGTTGTGAGACTGAGTGTTCTTGTGAATTTGTCCCGTGTGTTGTCAATGTAAATATTGTGATTTTGTGACCTTCTTTCTAGTGAGCGCACATGAACTGTGAGGTTTAACAGAAGTTGAGTTCTTGAAGTCTAATGCAAGTGCACTTAGCTGAGAGTAACGTTTTGTCAAATTGGTCGAGGCTCAAATTTCACAAGTTTATTAGTTTCTTTGTAAGTAACAATGATTGTTCAGGAAGGGTAAATAAACGAGAGTGCATGCTTGTAAAACTGACAATTAACACCGTCCACAGTCACTATTGTTCCACATCGTTTAGTTGGAGTCTAGAATAGGATAGTGTTGTTTTAGTTGCTTGAGGACAAGAATGACTTTAAGTTGGGGGTGTTCATGTGCTGGAGAATTTCGGCACATTAAATACCAATTGCTTAGATTTTAGCTCGTCTTAAATGCAATTGTATGTTATACTTATGTAATTTTGATGTCTTGTAGTGCATGAGGCTTAAGGACCCAAAAACATGGAAATGAAATCAAAAAGCCACAAAAGGGCAAGAAGAAAACAAAATGCAATCGCAAACTGAACATGCGGACCGCAAACTTAACATACGGACCGCATAATGCTCAAAGAAACTGCATTCTACAACAGATTGTTGTGGCCAATTCAAGCAAAGGAAATGTGGTCCATTATGCGACCGCATCACAAGTCTGCGGGCCGCATAATGGATCGCAAACCTTCAGTAGACGTTGCTGAGATCAGAAATGCGATGGCAAGATACGATCGCATATCATCAATGCGGACCGCATAACCAAAATGCGACGACTACCTGGAACCTAGGGTTGTGAAGATGCGATGGAACTGAAGAGAATGCGAACCACATGTCTGTTATGTGGTAGATATGCGGTCGCATAATTGACTTGAAAGGGTATTTTTCCGAAATTGGCCCCGATTTTTAGCCCACTATAAATAGATTTATTAGGTTTTGTAGGGGAATCTAGTCTGAAAAAAGAGCTACATTCCAAGGTTTTAATATTCCCATCTTCTGGAAGTTTGAGGGTGAAGAATCTTTCACTTTGTAAGCTTTATGGCATTTAATATTCCTATTTTTTTGTATTTTAGTATGTGTAGCTAGTTTTAAATACTAAGGATATGGACCCTAAATGGGTGTTTAACATTGAATATATACATAATGGTTGGTTGATATATATTTATTTCTCGTTCTTCATTTATTGTTAGTGGTTGAAAATATTAACAAGTGTCATTATATTCTTTCTTTACTTGTAAAAGTGAGTTAGGATTTGTAGAAATAAATACCAAAGACTCAAGGCTTAAAACCTTGTTTAATAGAATCGCTTAGGAATAAGTGGGTTTTATTTGGCATAAATTGATTACTCTTAAATTGCAACTCTTTTTTATTTGGAAAAATCAAAAAGAGGAAATACTACCCAACTATTGAAAAATATTGGGTAGTCATTTAGAAATCATTTGCATATCAAAAGGACCTTCCATTAGAAATATATCATATTAACACCGATAGCATTACATTTCATTGAAGGGGACACAACCTTGGTTTAGTTTACCAAATTAATTACAATCTTATACAATCGTATTTGTTACTAGTTCTCTCAATTATCATACAATCAATTACAATACTCGTGTTACTCTAACGGAATAGAAATACGATTTGAGTTAAGCTTCACACTACTCAAGTAAACTTTTCACGCCTATTCCATGTGGGATTAGACCACAACCTAGTTGGGTTACTATATTTGACATCGATCGCTTTACACTATTTTAAGGTGTAATTTGAGCGTATCAGTTGACTTGTACTGTGACCAGTGGAACATTCTCTAATTCCCTCTGCTATTACTTTATCTGATTTCATTGAGACTTGTGCCAGACATTTGACTTGTTGCTATGAGCGCGGAGGAACCCTCTTATATCAGGTTCCCTATTTGGTTCTTTTATGAAGTTTGTTAAACCATCAAAACAAAAAGACACATAACTTATCAATGTCCCCCTTTTTGATAATGACAAACTTAGAATGATATTTCCATGAGAACCAGATTTCCACATTGTTCCCCCCTTTCAATTTACTTCCCCCATTTATTATCATAAGAAAATAGACAAGTAAATCCCAAAAAAGTCCGTCAAAGCTAACTCGTGTCACTTGTGTGCACACAACATAGCTAAAAATAGAACACTAGAGTATAACATGCATTTAAAAAAACGATGATGCTCATTAATTGAAAGAAAAAGAGTCATTATAGTAGTACCAATCATTACAAAACATACACAAGTCAAAGAGAACTAGAGTACTAGAATCATAAGGGATGAATAACAAAAAGACAATGTAAGATTAAGTTGGGGCTGACAAAGGGACAAGGTAGGGGACACTGGATAAGGAAGGAAAGGATGAGGGAGCAAGGGCCTTAATGAGACTATCAACACAAGAATTAGCATCCTTTTGATCATTGAATAGCTGCTCTTTCATGTTCTCCACATGTTTCCTCAACTCTGTATTCTCAGCCTTCAAGCGGGAAACTTCTGCTCCCTGAGCATTGCTGGAACAAGGTTCCTTGCTGGCTTGATTGAGCTTAGACTCAAGAATATAATTCTAGGACTTTAATCGCCTGATTTCTTCATTAGAAGCATTATGAGCATCGATAAGCAGAGATATTGTGGAACTACTGCCTATAAACCCCCCTCCCCCCCCCCCCCCNGTAAAAAAAAAAAAAAACCCCCCCCCCCCCCCCCCCCCATTTGTCCAAAAACTCGCATTCCTCCAAGGTGTCCATTAGGAACATTTGTTTATGGGTTCCCACTGCTACTCTCCCTAAGGATATCTCAAATCGTTCAAAGACTTTTGTGAATAGGAACCCATATGGCAAGCCATGATTTCCATCCTTGAAGTCAGACACTTTCTTCATATGTTCAATCAAAATTCCAGGGCAGATTGATGGAAGTGAAGGCGTCTAGTGCTTCCAAAAGAACCAGGTCCTTTATAGAGGCGATGGATCTTTTCTCAAGACTTGGTAGAAAGACCTTGTTTACCAAATCAAAGAATAGTTAGTATTCTGGCAGCAGTTCTTTCTTGTTCACTCACTCCCCTATTTGAACAGCCTGAGGTTTGAGCCTTCTAAGAGCAATCATTTTCAGTTTCCTAGTGGTGGGTCATTTAGGAACAGACTCCTTTTCTGTAGCCCCACCATTCCTAGTAGCGAGAAATTGAGTTATAGACATATTGTCTAGATCTTCCTTACATTCACTAGAATCTCTCCGACACATATTTCATTTCAGGGTACACAATATCCAAAGGGACTGTTGTAACGACCCAGCCGGTCGTTTTGTGTGTTGCGACTCTGTTCCCGTAAATAACTCTTTCCATAGCAGCTACTCGTGCCTTAAGACTTTTGTGGGCAGGTAGTTCGAGATTCAGAAGTGATTTGGCCAGTTCAGGAACATTTGGTTCCTGAAGGCTAGCCTATTTGGCTAATTTTTGGTTCCGAGCAGCATTTTGAGCAAATGACCTAGGAATCGAGTTCTGACAGCTCCAGCAGCTCCGAACTATGATTTCAGACTTGGGAGTGTGTTCGCCTCGGGTTTCTGATGACCCGGGAGTATATCGGTACCTGAATTGGAATTCAAGATTTCATAAGATTTAGAATTTAGCCTGGAATTGGACCTTTTTATATCAGGGTCCAAATGGAATTCCGAAACTGGAAATAGTTTCGTATAGTCATTTATGACTTGTCCGAAAAATTTGGGGTCATTCCGAGCAGTATAGACCCGTTCGGCGTATTGGTGAGCCATTTGAATTTTCTTGAAATCTTAAGTTTGGAACTAAGGGGTTTTGGAGAGTGATTTATAGTTTGGACGATGTTTTTAGTGTTCTGGGAGCTCGAGCGAGTCCGTCATATGATTTGGGATTGGTTGGTGTAATTTGTCGAGGGCTCGGGTGGGCCCAGGGGTCTCCCGGACCCCAAGCGGGGTCAAAAACCAGCAATTTCATAGCTGGTGGGAATTTTCTGGTGTGACCGCCCCTGCGGTCCATGAGCCGCAGACGCAAGGCTCGCACCAGTGGCCAATCCATCGCAGGAGCGCCTTTGTCGCAGGAGCGACCTTCCTTCCACAGAGGCGGCTCCGCAGGAGCGGACCAGGCTCCGCAGGCGCGACCTTCCCCAGGGCCCAGGGCCATCGCAGGCGCGACCAATTTCACGCAAGTGCGAGTCCGCACCTGCGATCCAAAGTCCGCAAGAGCGAGAACCCCCAGGGCCCGGGCCCATTGCAGGCGCGACCCCTTTCTCGCAGGTGCGAGTCCGCACCTGCGATCCAAAGTCCGCAAGAGCGAGAACCCCCAGGGCCCGGGCCCATTGCAGGCGCGACCCCTTTCTCGCAGGTGCGAGTCCGCACCTGCGATCCAAAGTCCGCAAGAGCGAGAACCCCCAGGGCCCGGGCCCATTGCAGGCGCGACCCCTTTCTCGCAGGTGCGAGTCCGCACCTGCGATCCAAGGGTCGCAGGGGCGGAAACTGCTGGGCAGTTCTATAAAAGCTCCATTTCGTTATTTTTCTTCCCAAACTCGATTTTCCTCCATTGTTGAGACCCCTAGGAGCTCCCGATCAGTTGTGGCGAGTCATTTACTCAGGTAAGTAATTCTTTGGCTTCCCGCATGTTTATAACTTCGATTCTTGAGGAATTTCCACTTCCAAAATTCATAAAAATCCATGGGAAGGCTTGGGAAAAATAGAGGGTTTTGAGAAAATTGAATTTCTGATTTTTGGGCTATTATAGGATGATTAATTTAGTTAATCTTGATCCTTAGGCGACGTATAGCGCATTTCTTCAAGAATCGTAATTTTCCGGACGCCGAGGCTCGGAGTTGAATATTCCAAGTACGTCAAGAATGTGTTTTAAGGGAAATCTTTGATAAATCCTCCTCGATTCCTCCTAAATTGATATAATTATGTGTTTTTGGCTAGTTGCGAGCCATCGAAGGTAATTCGGAGGATTCGTGCGTCTTGTTGATTGGTCTGTTGACCGGAGGAGTGCTTGTCCAGGTGAGTCTCCTTTCCAAACTTTATAAGGGGGAAACGTCCCCTAGGCTCCTTGTTGCTATTTGTGATTGTTGAGGGGGCTGCGTACGTACCACGTGACGAGAGTCCATACGTGGCATCTATACTGTATGTTGGGTAGCCGTAGGACCCACGAGCATGTTCTAGTTGTTTGTTTGATATTATCTAATACTTTGTACAAGTTATTTGCCGGTATATGATTAAATGGAGCTATGATAGCTTTGAATTAAAAGTACATATTATCCAGATAAGAATTATGAATTTCCTCAATTGATTAATTGTGTTACTTCTAATGTAACTGATAAAGAGAACGGAGTAAATGAGATAAATCTAAATCCTGAG
>ML255716.1:0-22392 GCA_005239495.1 Nicotiana undulata
ACCTGGTTCAACTTGGTAGACATTTGTCAATCTTCAAAACCATGCAATGACTTGGGTCAACAAGGTGCGAGCGGTTAGCCTCGGTGGGCAGCAGGAAAGGTAGATGTAGGCCTAAGAAGTCTCCCGGAGAAGTTATTAGGCGGGACAAGGCACAACTGGATGTGACTGAGAACATGACCCTAGACAGGAGGGTGTGGAGGTCAACGATTAGGGTAGAAGATTTGTAGGTAGTCATGCGTTTCTCTTTGTCTTACACAGTTTGCTAGCATTAATGTTAGTATGATATCTTTTATTCATTTATGGCTATTACTACCTAGAGTTTGATTGCATTCTTGGATTCAGTCTTATTTCATCTTGCTGTTATTCCTACTTGTTGCAATTACATTTTCTTTTTCAGTTGTTCTCTAGCCGATGGTCTATCGGAAACAACCTCTTTGCCCTTTCAGAGGTAGGGCTAAGACTGCGTACATTTTATCCTCCCAGACCTCACTTGTGGTAAACTACTTTGTTTGTCCATTGTTGTTTAGTGCGAAGGAAAATCAAGTTTATACATTTCTACATTTATGTTCATCTACTTCTATTTCACTTTCTCCTCCCCTTCTTTACCAAGTGATAAGTATTATTTATCCGTTACTTTCACTTCTCCTACCTTCCCCTTTACTTGTCAAATTTTCAAGCAAACATAATAATTATAATAACCTTTTAGCATATTTTTCTAATTATTTGACAAAAAAAATTATGACGAGTGAAAGCCACTCTCATCTTAAATTTTTTTTTAGCACTTCAACTGTTAAGTTGGTTCTTTGACGGACATACCTCTTTTGCATCTGTCACTGTTCATTTTTACACTATAACTGGTTTTGTTAACTACTGAACCAACAATGTGTTCACTTTCCCATAAGAAATATGCTGAGTTTTGTCAAGCTTGTTCTCTTTTGTTTTGTATTTATCACATTTCAAATAATAGTAAGTTGAAAAAGGAGAAAAATATTTGAAATTGAAGCTAAAATAATAAGTATTTGAAAGCTGATTAAGCAAAAAAAAAGAAAGGTTAAATAATCATAGATTCAACATTTGATTTATTCCTCATTTGGAATATCACCTAATAAGATTATCTCATCAAAAAGAAAAAGAAAATACTCTACTACTTATAATGATTAGCAGAATATGTATGAAAAAAATATTTTCTCAAAGTTAGGAGTAAATCTTAAAAAACTGTCAAATGTCACCAAAGGTCACAACTTACTACAAGAAAAGAGCTTAGTAAAGACTCAAATCCAGAAACTGATATTCAAAACAACCGTCTGCTCAACTGACACCCAGCCCCCACATCTTACTTACAACTCAATATCAAATCCATTCTTGGATTCTACTGCTCCTGTTTTTACTCTTTTTCTTGTAATTACTGTCTCAGTATTCTCTTTTCTAATAAATTAAATTAATAATAGCAATATTCAGTTGAACACAAACACAATTATTTGTGAATTAAAAGCAGAATTCTAATATGTTTCGTGAATTCTTAATGCAAAAAGTTAGAGACTTAAAGAGGTCCAAGCAAAGATCAACCATCCTAATTCATTACAGTTTGAATAAACTATGACTCTCTTTAGTAAAATTACTTCTTATATATATTCCGGAAAAACAACAACTACGAAATGAATTAGTCCATCCTTATAATAAAATAAAAATAAAAAGAAGCTAAAGTATATTGTACAGTACCAACGCCAAATTTCTCTTCACTTTTGGGGTTTTTGGTTTTTATATTGGGTTCTAAAATATTGTTAAAAAAAAAACTAAAAAGAAAAATAGAAGAAGCTGGCTTCTGTTCATATTGTATATTTTATACGACAAGTATGCCCAGAACCAATACAATTCCCCTCTTTGCTTCTGTCTCTATCTTTCTCGGACGATTCGCTTGCTTCGCCGGAGAATTACGTCACTGATCGGATCAACACTGTTTCTTCGACGCCGATTCAGTTCCCTAAACTTTCCGGCAAGGTAAAATTCGCCGCCGATTCTTCTCATGCAAATCAATCACTAACTGAACATAAAAAATTCCCCCAAATTTTGTTTCTTATTGTAAAAGATTATGCTTTTTATTTTTCTGTTTCAGATCTGGTAATGTTAGATAACCGAACGAAGATTTGTATTAAAGAAAGCTTTTCTCGAGAACTTTTGGGGCCAATTTTGCTATTTTTCCTTTATGAATTAAGGATTGAGTGAGTATGGAGGGGGGTAGTGTGAGATCAGGGGGTATAGTAAAGAAGAAAAGCTCATCTGGGTGTTTGATAATTAAGAAGAAGGATGAGAGAATGGGTATAGGGGGTGGAGGAGGGGGTGTGGGCGTAGGTTCTTCAAGGGCTTCACAGAAGGTGAAGAAGAGGCCAAGGTTGGTTCAGAGTGATTCCGAGTCGAGTGATGAAGAGTTATTGGAGCCGATTAGGAGAAGGGGTGGAGAGAAATTTCATAATGGTAGTGTAAAAAGTGGTGGGGAAAGTAGAGAGCTTGGTAGGAATGGGAAGATTGAGAATGACAGGAAGAGAAGTAGGTTAGATTTGTTTGATTTCGACGAGTACGATGAATTCGATGAGGAAATGAAATGGAATGTTGCAAGAACTGGTGGGAGTTCTAGGGAGTTTGTAAGCGGTTCTAGTAGTAGGAGTATGATGGTTGAGAAGAGGAAGCATTCGAATATTGAGAGTTCGAGTAGCTTGTCGGGTAGTAGAGCTAAGGGCGATGAGTGTGGTGTTAAGAAAAGGTACGATTTAGATGAGGATGAAGCACATATGCCCATTTCATTGCTTAGGTTGAAGTATCAGGAATCGTCTCAAGAACCAATCAGATTGCAGGGGAAAAATGGAGTGTTGAAGGTAATGGTGAATAAGAAGAAGAAGGTAGACCTATCACACAAGGATTATGATCTTGAAAGTAGGAAAGGTTTCAGATCTGAAGATCTTGTCAAGAAAGATTTGCTAGGCCGAGCTTCTTTGCACTCGGATTCTAAACGCCCTGAAAAACGACCATTGTCTGTTAAAACAGAGCGGACTGAGCTGAAATCACAAAAACCTTTCTTGGCCAAAAGCATTAAGTCTGTAGACCGTGAAACAGATGAGACTGATACATCACTTAAGTTGGCACCACCTAGTTCGCAGCTTGCTAGCTCAAAGACGAAGGCAGTTAAGGAAGAAAGCAGGTCAGCAGCAGCTGAAGATGTTACCCCTGCTAAAAGCAAAGAAGGAAAATTGAAACAACGTGGGAGCATGGAGAAGCAGCAGCTTCAACCTGCTAGCTCAAAGGCCAGGGTCATTAAGGAAGAAATCAGGTCCGTAGCAGCTGAAGATATTACCCCTGCCAAAAGTAAAGGAGGAAACTTGAAACGAGGTGGGAGTACAGAGAAGCAGCAGCTGCGGGAGAAAATAAGAGGAATGCTTATTGAAGCTGGATGGACCATTGATTACAGACCTAGAAGGAACAGAGATTACTTAGATGCAGTGTACATTAATCCTAGTGGAACAGCATACTGGTCAATAATTAAGGCTTATGATGCACTGCATAAACAGTCTGGGGAAGATACATGCAAAAGTAAAATTGATGGTGGCTCTAGTTCATTTGCTCCATTGTCTGATGAGTTAATCAATAAGCTAACCAGGCAAACACGGAAGAAGATTGAGAAAGAACTGAAGAAGAAAAGGAAAGATGATGCCAAGAACCGAGTTTACAAAAAGTCTGCTATGCAAGAGTCTGCAGAGGACACAGATGGTGATCAGCATGAGGAGAGGCTAAGTAGTTATGTAAAGAAGAAAGGTAAGTTGCTGAAATGCAAGTCTCATACAACAGATCAGGAGAGTGATGGTGATACTAGTGGAAATTCATCAAAGGGAGGAAGATCTAAGCAGGATATGTCTGGAAAATCATTTACTGGAGCTGCTTCCAGTGCAATACAGGGAAGAAAAAGTAGGATAATTGGGCGATGTACATTATTGGTCCGCAGGTCTGATAAGGAGCAAGATTCTGAAGATGATGGCTATGTTCCTTATACTGGAAAAAGAACCTTATTGGCCTGGATGATTGACTCTGGCACAGTGAAGTTAAGTCAGAAGGTTCAATATATGAATCGTAGGAGGACCAGAGTAAAGCTAGAAGGTTGGATCACACGAGATGGCGTCCACTGTGGTTGCTGTAGTAAAATCCTTCCAGTTTCAAAATTTGAGCTCCATGCAGGAAGTACGTTGCGACAACCATTTCAAAACATAATATTGGAGTCTGGTGCTTCCTTGCTGGAGTGCTTGGTTGATGCATGGAATCGGCAAGAAGAATCTGAACGCCAAGATTTCCATACTGTAAATGTTGATGGTGATGACCCTGATGATGACACTTGTGGTATATGTGGTGATGGTGGGGACCTCATCTGTTGTGACGGTTGCCCTTCGACTTTTCATCAGAGCTGTCTGGGTATACAAGTATGTAAAATATTCTCTTTTTTTCTTAGGGTTATCATGTTTTTCCCTCTTAATCAGTACTGTGCATTCCTGCACTGTTATTCCTTTTTGTATTGTGGTAGCAAATGTGAAATTTATTCCCGTCTTTTGTTTTCCTTCGATACTACTTTGTTTTTGGATGTTTTCCTGACATTTAAATGTATGAATTTAGTTACATGTGTGAGAATGTTATCAGTGCCCTTTATCTTCAGGAAATCTTTTAGATTCTTATAGCCACTGAGGAGATGAAGGAGGAACAGAAAATAACGGTGGTTGGGTGTGGGGCGGGTCAAAATCATAGTCTGCTACTAACCTTTTCATTGGACATACCACCATAGTCCTTAGACTATTAGCTGTATAAAGAACCGGGTTACAGAAGTGGAGGAAACAGTGTACTCTGCGATCATCTTGCAACTCTTTACAACCGACATAAAAGATATCTGTTGTTATCTTACCTGATAAGAAAACTGACATAAAAGATATGTGTACTTTCCACTTCTACTGAATCTTTAATGAATGGTTACCCCTATCAATAACATGTCCATGCTATATTTGCAATAGCTGAACAGAAAGAACTGGTTAAAAATGGAAAGAAAAAAGTTCCATCCAGTTGAGCTGAAAAAAAAAGGAGAAAAGAAATGGCTCTGCTCCTAGTTCAAAAAGAAAAAGACACCTGTTAGAATTTTTAATAATGATGAAAATCTTCTACTTATTAGCAGCTGTGGTTTTGGCTGTTTTCTAGCTCTTTGTGAGCAGGTCTATGTACTTTAGTATTTTCTATGAATCTGCTTCCTTTCTTCTTGTTTCTTAGGAGCAGTCATGCCCTTCTACGTTTACATTATCCATCTCGGTCAACAGACTCTCTTTGAGCTCCATGTGCTAGTTCATTATTTGAAATAATCGAATACACTTGCTACTAAATCTCATGCATGAATGCAACCATAAGGGAGAAAAATGAAAAGGAGCCATTTGACAGAGGTCAATCAACTGCAGTTATGTCATCTAGTCCATTTTTTGTGACTGTGAACTTGTTATCCTTATAGTGAAACAATCACTAAACCATTCCAAAAATTAACTATGCCCTCTTCCGTTCCATCTTCAAGACTGTTTTGGTTTGTTGTTTGTATCATTAAATTGTTGGAAAGAAAGATAAGTGCATAACTATCACTAGAGTTGATTGTTTAATAGGGAAATGAACAATAATTAGGATATTTCTTTCTTAGAACGTCATACCTCTATTAGGCATCTCCAAAAGCAACATGTGTAGACTGGGATTTTGAACATTTTTTGTCACTAGAATTGATTGTGTAATATGTAAATGAACATTAATTGGGATATTTCCTTCTTAGAACATCGTACCTCTATCCAGGCATCTCGGAAAGATGCAACTTGTGTAGACTGGGATTTTGAACATTTTCTTTTACTTTATATTATTATTTACTCTTTATAAGCATCACGTTTACATTCTTCTCTTTTCTACAGATGCTTCCTCCAGGGGATTGGCACTGTCCAAATTGCACATGCAAATTTTGTGGAACTGCCAGTACTACTGCAGAGGAAGGTCAGGCAGCTGCAGATAGGCTCCTCTACTGCAGCCTGTGTGAGAAAAAATGTAAACATGTTTGCCTTTTGGAGGTTTGGTCGTTGACGCCTTCTATGCTTGAGCTGAATTATTAAACTTTCATTTTGCAGATCACAAATCATGCAGTGTGGATATAAATGCTTTACCAGCTAGTTCTAATAATCCATCTGTATCATTTTGTGGGCAGAAATGCCAAGAGGTATTTTGTTATTCTGTTTGTGAGTTCTCCTGTCTGATGTATAGCATATTAAGAATCACTAAAGAGTTATCAAGTTTCACTATTCACTATTTTGATATTGTTGTCCTGTCTCAAATCCTAATGGAGTACATAGACTGTCATTTACCTTCATATCAAACAAAATGATATTTGGCAATTAACTCTTATTCATGTGTTGAAAATTGCAATCATGATCTTCCAAGCTTTAGAACCTTCAGAATTGAATTGGTCATTTTCGGTACGTCCCGCTTTCAGTCTCTTTATCAGAGAACCTGAGTTGAAAAGCCAAAACTTTTCCTTCGGCAATTTTATGCCTGCTGGATAGTGTAGACCGAAGTTGCTTGGACTTGGGTGCGGGTGTCCGATACGGGTGCGGATCTAGAGGTCGGATCTTTCATTATCTAATTTTTAGGATTCGGGGGTACGGATCCAGGTACGGGTATGTGTGCGGAGATTCAGCTAAAAATAATTCAAATATCTAAAAATACATTTATAAAAATATGCCTAGATTATGATTCCACCATAGTTTGTTTTTATTTAAGAAATCATTGTATCTGTTTGTCGATTTTGGTTAAAGTACTCAAAATCGATTGACCAAATCTAATATGGATCCCACACCCACACGCACACCCACATCGTGTCGACACGGGTGTGGCACCGGAAGTGAATAGTCCGAGCAACTTAGGTGTAGACATGATTTGACCTGCTGTTGCAAGAGCAAAGAAGCTGTGAATCCACAGCTCTGCAACTATATGCATGGACAACAAGAAAGAGTGAAGGAAGAACTGAAAGGACTAGAAAACTTATCCATCAGAAATGCTGTGATCTTTAAAAGGTCTGTTAGCCAATGATGATGCAGAAACACAGCTAAAAATTGCAAAAGCTTGAACTTCAACCCTGAAAATAATATGAAGAATCTTAGAACCAGCTTGTTTCATCTGAGTCATTTCTTCTATTTCTTCTCGACATTGTTTTAAACCAACCACCCAGCCTGTTGTTAATTCTTGCCACTTTAAATTGAATTCATCAGATCTATCAGCTTCTTTCATGCATTAGCGTGCTGGTAGATGATACATCCATTGCAATCAGTTGGCTTCAGCACTGTAATATGCATATCTGTTTACTGAAATCTGAAATTCGCGGGTTGTAATCCTATCAGAGCGCTCCTAGAGGAGTCCAGATCCATGAACTTCTTTCATTTAGTTATCTAAGTCCTTTTCACTGCGGCAACATTTAAACCTTGACTTCTTAATTTGCACAAGATAGGACACTTCGTGGTACCAATTCTACATGTGAAGAGCCTAGCTTCACTAGGCTTGTCAAGTTATTACTTAGATAGGATGTAACAGTTTTATAAAGTGAATTAAGAGGGGCACTCTGCAGATTACACTATACCATTGGGGGGGGGGGGGGGGGGGGGGGGGGGGGTGTTACTCCAGATCCTACACATGATTTAGGGTTTTGGCCTCTTCTCTAGTTTAGTTAAAGAAACCAAAACTAGCTTCTACTTTTGGCCTTGTCATACCAACATGATTTTGTTATCCAATTCTCTCCTTGATAAGATCCTAAAAATGATTGCGGATGACCCTCTCTGCTCTATATGTCATGCTCTATATGTCAGGAAATATAACCTAGCGCATCTACTCCAGTGCCTTGTTAAACATTCAAATTGTAGCTATGCAATCATCTCCTCTATAAGGTGCACATGATTCATGAGGTTCATTAGCGACTTGGTATCATAGGAGCCGTCTCAAGAAAAGGCTTGATTGGAAAGTTACATCCCCTGGTTTTTTGTTAAAAAATGCATAATTCATTTGTAACACCAAGAATATCAAAGGCCTGTTACTCATTTTAGCAAAGGAAGGAGTTAATGAAAGTCCTTGAGAAGATCGATATCATACACATTCACCATTTTACACCAAGAGTTGGACATCTAATATTTGGAACATCTATGATTGCAGTCCATCCAAATGTTCCATAGAGTGCATGCAGGAACTGTGCTCCAAAAGCATTTCGAAGACTTCTTTAACCTTTTCCCTTGCTAGCTTTCTAATACACCTTTGTAGTTCGTGTAGCCCACTGCACCGAAATAAGGTTCAAGGACAAGTTCCGGATCTGCTAATGGAAACTGCAGTAAAAAGCAAATGTAGTATTGTCTTATATTATGTCTGGAGATGTTTGGAGGCTAAAGGGGTGCTTGTAGACTACATTACAATGATCAAGGACATGTATGATGGAGCTAAGACCCGGGTGAGGACAGTGGGAGGAGACTCGGAACACTTCCCGGTTTTGTTGGGGTTGCACCCGGGATCTACCCTTAGCCCGTTCTTTTTTTTCTTGGCGAAGGACGCATTGACACATTCAAGGGGAGGTGCCTTGGTGTATGTTATTTGCAGATGACATAGTTATGATTGACGAGATGCGAGATGGTGTTAACGAGAGGCTGGAGGTTGGACCGACTCTAGAGTCTAAAGGTTTCAAGATGAGCAGGACCTAGACAGGATATTTGGAGTGTAAGTTCAATGACGTTACCTAGAAAGAGACATGGATGTGTGGTTTGATACACAAGTCAGGAGAAGAAGTTTCAAGTACCTTGGGTCTATAATACAAGGAAATGGAAAATTGATGAGGATGTCACATATCGTATCGGAGCATGATGTATGAAATGGAGCTCGCTTTTAGTGTCTTGTGTGATAAGAATGTGCCACTAAAACTTATAGGTAAATTCTACAAAGTGGTGGTTAGATTGACTATGTTGTAGGGGGCAGAGTGTTGGCCAGTCAAGAACTCCCATGTCATGTTGAGATGAATGTACAGGCATACCAGGTTAGATAAAATTAGGAATGAAGTAGTCTGAGATAAGGTGGGAGTTGCTTCCGTGGAGGATAAGAGTCGGGAGGCGAGGCTGAGGTGGTTCGGGCATGTTAAGAGGAGAAGTATAGATGCCCCAGTTAGGAGGTGTGAGAGGTTGGCCTTAGTGGGTATGAGGAGGTGTAGAGGTAGGCCAAAGAAGTATTGGGGAGATGTGATTATGCAGGACATGGTGCAACTGGAGCTTACTGAGGACATGCCTCTTGATAGGAGGGTGTGGGTGTTGAAGATTAGGATAGAAGGTTAGTAGATAGTCGAGCGTGTCCTTTTGTCTTTCTTAGTCCAGTATCATTAGTGTTAGTATGGTTTCTTTTTATTCTTAGATTGATATATTACCCATTGTTTGATTGCTATCTTTGCGACGACTTTCTTAATATCTTGTCTTCGTTTTATTCTCAGATTGCTGTTACTACTTATTGTTTGATTGCTTTCTTTTGCCTCGGTTTTCTTAATATCTTGTGTTGTTACTAGCCGAGGGTCTATCGGAAATAACTGCCTTTACTGGGCTGGGGTAAGGCTGCGTACATCCCACTCTTCCCCGACCCCACTCATGGGATTACACAGGGGTGTTGTTGTTGTCTTATACCATGTATTACATGGGTTAGCATTTGTTGGACCAACCACCAAAAATATGAAGCTAAATCCTTTCTCTGTAGCTTGTAGATCTTGAACTTGAACCTTGAAGATAAATTTCTGAATGTAATGGTAGTGATCTGTACAATCAAAGCCGAACAGTAACCTGAAATTGCTATATGGAACTTCGAGACAGAATGAGGGAGAGAGTAATGCAATTGGCTTGTTGAGGCTTGAAAAGTGATAAGGCCAAGCAGTTCAATACCGTGGAGAGGTGTGGATGAGATGAAGGAATTTAGAGCCCCTTCCCCTTTGTATCTTATCCTTGATTGCTAACTGGTTTCTCAAGAATCTTTCACTGGAGTTTTCTTCTCTCAGATAGTTACTATTATGCAAATGCATGATCCACAAAACTACCAGTTTGGTAGCAAACTCAGTTAGGCTTTTGCTATTTTATTGAGAAGCATGCAGTTTACCTTGAACATTTTGCGTCCCAAAATTTCTAATTTTCTTTGAGACTTTGAACCTTCTTCAAGCTCAAAATTAGTGAAACTATTGTTGACCTGAGAGTCTGCTATCTCTCACAAGATGTGTTTGAATAGTTCAACTCATTTCTCTTCTCTGTTTTTGCAGCTGTATGATCATCTGCAGAAGATTCTTGGTGTCAAACATGAGATTGAAGCTGGATTCTCATGGTCCCTCATTCAACGAACAGATTTAGACTCTGATCGTTCTCACCATGCCTTTTCTCAACGGGTGGAGTGCAATTCTAAGCTAGCTGTTGCACTGGCTGTTATGGATGAATGTTTTTTGCCGATTGTGGATAGGAAAAGTGGCATCAATATTATTCATAATGTTCTCTACAACTGCGGGTAAGAAGCTTTTTACCTTCTATGCCTTCTCGTAGGTTTGTAAATGTTGTGCTAAATATCCAATTTAATATCTGAAGGCCCTCATTATTTTTTTGTAACTTCATTAAGCTGGCTGAATAATTTAATATGGCCATTTGGTATTAATGACAAATGTTGTAGAAATGCGAATGTGAAGATGGATGTAGAAATGATCACATCCCATAGAGGATGCAGGTAATACATAGAACATAAAATGTGAGGTGCTCGCTTGAGATACACTATTCATCTCCTCTAGATGCAGAGATTCATGGGTATGAAAAATAAGGTGATGGAATGTGATAAAAGGGAACAAGGTGGATTTAAAATCTCATAGAGAGAAGATTCCTAAATGATTTAAAATCTCTCAAGATGAATATGGATTTAGCTTACAAAAAACACACTGGAAGCATTGGATCCATATAGGCACTACAAGCTAATTGGGAGTAAGGTTTAGTTGTTGTTACAGTTACACTTATGTTAGGTCCAATGCTTGTCAGGACTTTTATTCTAATTAATGACTTGTATACCCATATAACAATAATTTTTTTATGTAAGAATGTATAGTCTTAGCAAATTCCTTACTTGATTTTAAAGACCAATTTTTAGTACTGAAATGATATAGACTTGAATTGAGAGGATTTGAAATATTTGTTGTGAGAGAATTTAATCAAGTATTTTGAATTTCATTTAACTAAAATGTAATATTTAAAACTATGTAGAGGAGGTAGAATCTTTAGGTGATTTGTTAGGCTCACTGTGAGCTTTAGTTGATACCGCTGGTTCTCTATTTTTTTTGTTGGTAATTACGGCATTGACCTGCCCTAGTGTTGTTTTTGTTCTTGTTTATATGTGTGTGTGTGTATATATATATATATATATATATATTTTGGCTCATTGTTGAAAAAAAATGGATTTATATGATCCCATAGACTTATTTTAAGGATTCCAATTTGGAAAAAGAGTTGATAGTTTTTATTTCCGTATCAGCGTTTCAACGTTCCTGCGGACCCACTTAGTAAGAATATATTTGTGCTGGAAAAATTAAAAACAACTTCTGCTGCTAGCCTGCTACTCAAAACAATTTTGCTCCTTTAACTTGGCCAAACACCACAACTCTTCCAGATAAAACTTAAAGAAAAAACACTTCTAGTGAAGCTAGGCTAAACAGGCTATTACTCAGCTTGTCTGACTGATTGCCAAAGATGGAGCACGACATTTAGTTTGAGAGGGGAGGGAGTACAATGTTTATGATTTTACATTTTTTTTCCTGGGCTGATGCTCATAAACATAGTAGAAAATTGTTGAATTTGCTTTTCCCAGCTGTCCTTGTTTATGTCCTTAATTTGCCAGGACTCTTTAGCACATGCTTTCACTCTTTATCTTCCTCGTAGACTCTTCCCTGAAACACAGTGATTCTCTTCTAAGAAGCCTGTTAGAAATAGATTATTCCCATGCCTTTATTCTGTCACCAGAGAAACCTCAAATGGCACTATGAAGTTAAAAGCCATAATCATGGGGATGTGGCTATTCCTTCTTCATTTATTCGTGATTCCTTATGATATAGTTGCCTGTTAAGAAAGAATATTACTTTTCTTTTGTGGATTGGGTTTCTGAATCACAAAGAACGGCTATCACTGAGGACAATAATATTGATTTTATTGGATCATTCCTCTTCTCTTGTTTGGAAATGGGAAACCGAATGGTCAATTAAGCCAGACGATGTTTCTTTTGTGCTGTCTGAAAACAGTTTTCCCTATTTGCAATAATCTGACAATGCTTTTCTCTCCTCTGAAGCTCAAACTTTAGCCGGCTGAATTTTCGTGCCTTCTATACTGCAATCTTGGAAAGGGGCGATGAAATAATATCTGCTGCATCCATAAGGTATACTGGATTGCTCAAGTTATTCCCATGTTACAATGCAAGTTTATTTTTCAGATATTGATAGAGTTGGGTGCATGAATGTGGATATGTTGTTTAACAGTTGAGCTCTCTCAGCTGTCTCAGAAATTGCAATTGTGTTCCTTGCATTAGGGATTTATGATCTTTAGCAAAACGTAATTGTGCGTCATCGATTAGTCTTTGAATTTATTGCAATAGTGGGCTATCCTTTTTGCCAGCATTTAACTGAATGTATCTCAATGTCAGCTACTGCTCCAAATTACTTGTACTCGTAATTTCTTGTCATATGTTTCTCTCCTCCATCTTTTGGCATATATTTTTGGACTACTAATTTTTGGAACTGATTCTACTTATTATTCCTTAAATACTATCATCCCTTGTTTTTTAAAGGACACAGTTGAAAGATATTTTTTTGTGTAGCTATTAGGAGCCACTTTTGTTGTTCCTCTAACTAAATCCAGCATAACTTGCATTTTGTTTGGTTGCTTGAATAAGGAGAATTATTCTCTTCATTAGATTCAGTATAACTTATACTTAGTTTGGTTCTAATTTTGCCTCTTCTTATAAATAATAATATACACATAAGTTATGCGGGAATCTATGTATTATTTTACACACCTTGGGTATCTCCGAGGACTTGAGCTAAGGGATTGTTTACTGAACGTCCCATACTTCACCTATCATTCGGTGAAGTGCCCCCTTCCATTTCTTAGGTAAGAGGAATCTACCGTAATGCGTAATGCGTGAACCCGTGCCCTTTTCTTTTGTACTTATCAACTATATGAAATATAGAAAAGAAGGTCTTCAATCTTCACACTTATGCGTGTTGGAACATTTTGAGGTCAGCTTTGAGTGGTTGAGTTTTTCCAACTTCCATATCAATTATGGAGAGAGAGATCGAAGGTCTTGTCGTGCGTCTTGGAGCGAATAATTGCTTAGAATGTGGAATAAGAATACATGTATTAACAATAGATTGATTAAAACTATTGAAACAAAAAAGATTCCCTCATCTCTTCAGACTCAACAACAACAACATACCCAGTGTAGTCCCACAAGTGGGATTTGGGGAGGGTAGAGTGTACGCGGACCTTACCCTGCCTTTAAGAAGGTAGAGAGGCTGTTTTTGATAGACCCTCGGCACCCTCATCTCTTCAGACTCATATTTCTTTTAATACACCAACATCCAACAAGAAATAACCCCTGCAGTGTAATCCCTGCATTACTAATCTCTGCGTTGCGTTATTAATACCTGCATTACTAATCCTTGCATCATAGTTACATTAATTATTTTTCCGTGTTGTACCTTTTAATCTTGTAACGCACAGGAACTTTCTGAAGCATTTGATCTTATTATTAAAGGAACTTCTCTACTCATCATTCTCTCGAATTAATCAGCCTGTTAGATAATTTCTTGCTTTCCTTTTTCCTTGTTAGTTTTCTTTTTCTCATGTTTGTTCCTTCATGCCTTACCAATCAATAAACATTGTTTTGGCTGTAAACTGTTAGGATCCATGGAACTCAACTTGCAGAAATGCCATACATTGGGACCAGGAATATATATAGGCGCCAAGGGATGTGCCGCCGGCTGCTGTCTGCTATTGAGACGGTATTAGAATAATTATTACTGGTTGTCTTTGTTGGCTCCACACCTTATTCATCTAATTGTTTTGAAGATGGGTTTGTGTACATAAGAAATCATTGAGATATGTCACATATGTCATGTGCATATATTGCTATTGCAATTTATAATAAGTTATTGAGAGTCATCATTCTGTTAATGCAAAAGGATTCATTGGAACGGAGGGCATCCCGATGCTTTTCCATTGCTGTTCTGGTCTTCAGAAATAGCAGATAAATAATTTAATATAGCACTTTGTTAAAGTGGCAGAAACAGCATCAAAGAGCTACAACAGCAGTCACTTAATGTATATGTAAGTAACATGACAAAGCAAATGGTTGTGGGAAAATTTAGGATGCTTTAGGAAATATTGTGACACCAGATGCTCTGGAAACAGTGTAATACAGTTTATTTGTAGAATTGACATTTGGATACATAAAAATGTCTTTTAAACTTCCAAGAGTTAGTTGCACCCAAGGGTGTGGCCTAGTGGTAAATGAAGTGGGTGAGAACCATGAGGTCTCAGGTTTAAATCGCAGTGGAGGCAAAAAACACGAGGTGATTTCTTCCCATATGTCTAAGCTTTGGTGGATATAGTTACCTGGTAGTTGTTGCTACCTGTTGCTGGTGGGGGGTGACCGGTATCCTGTGGAATTAGTCGAGGTGCGCGCAAGTTAGCCTGGACACACGGTTATATAAAAAATACAAAGTTAGTCTCGAAAGTTGCATCATAAGTAGTATTGCACAGTTGTATTGTTAACGAAAGAAAGCAGAGACAAGACCTGGCATCATCCAAATTGAAATTCTGTTCATTCCTGTTGCTGCTCTGATTTCCCAGTAATGGGCATATTTGTACCGAGTATGTGGACATCTTACGACTTGAAATTTTTTATGCTTGCTACCAGTATAAGTGATTTTTCCAGATGGTAATATGCATGTCATACCTTTTCCAGCTATCTCATGCATCTGCTTCCAGTTAGTCAGGGATTATGCCATTGCATGTCCATTATGTTCATTGTATTTTATTCTTCAATATTGGAGGTGCAGACCAACGATTTAATTTGTGGTCTCCTCTTTCCAGGTCCTCTCCACTCTAAAAGTCGAGAAGTTGATTATTCCTGCTATATCTGAGCATATGCATACTTGGACGGTAGTTTTTGGATTTAATCCACTTGAGGAATCAGAGAAGCTAGAAATGAAGTCCATTAATATGTTGGTGTTCCCCGGGACAGATATGCTTCAAAAGAGGCTACTAAACGGAGATACCCTAGAGGGTATTATAATAATTAAATTGCTGCTTTTACTTTGTTTGTTTTTTGTCGTTTTGCTTGCCTTATTAGGAAAATAAGCTGATATCTTAATCTTTACTACCCATTCTTGTGATTTGGATGTCTGGATTTTTCTGTAGGCGGTAAAAATGCTGGTGACTCGAAACATAGTGTTCCTCAGTTCCCTGCTTTGGTTGAAAAGGCTGATCAGGAATCCCTTACTAGGTGTGATGGAAACTTGCTCAATGAAGCCTGTGTAGAAAAAGTTGATGACGTTGATGCAATAGATTCTGATTCTCCAGCTACTGCTGTCGATTTAAGTGATAGTGCCATGGTTAGAGAAGAAAGTACTCATTGTGGATCTCATATTCAAATCTCCAGTCAGGAGGATAAATCTGTCAAATCTGATATGGAGAAGAAGCTCGCTGAATCAACCACAAAATCGATTCCCTCCTCTCCTTCCGGTGCAAGTATTGGAAACACTGATCTGGGAGATGCTGCATTGGGTCCTTCCTCTGAAGTTGATGCCCAGTCATCTGAGCCAATTCATCAAAAATTTTGCAAGGAAAATGGCCAAACCACTTGTTCGATATTTGGTATTGATTCATCAGATGAAGCTTCTGCCAGAAACATGAAGGCAGAGAAACAGAATGAGGAGGTTTCAGATGCTACCTCCATCGATGCCAATGGGAAAAGTTTATCGGCAGATACCACAGATAGTTGTTTTCTAGAACCTGCTGCACAAAGTGAAGTAGAAGAAATAGACAACACAAAAGTTTCAGTGTGTGTATCTGCAACTTGTGCGAGTGCAAAGCCTGCCATAAATTTCTTCTCAGACACTACAAGCGGACCTGATTTGCAGAATGGGCTACATATTGTGGCTTTAAAGCGAACTTCTGATGTTAAACATCTTGGTGGCTTAAATGTTTCTGTGGAGGAGGGAAATTCGGATGCCTCTCCAATTGGTGATGGAGTTAATCATGGTGCTGAAGTTTCTTCTTCTAGGCCTGCAATTGACTCCTCAGGTGAAACTTCTTTAAAGCAAACTTTTGATGTTAAACGTCTTGGTAACTCAAATTTTTCTGTGGAGGAGGGAAATTTGGATGCCTCTCCAATGTGTGATGGAGTTGATGTTAATAATGGTACTGAAGTTTCTTCTTCTACACCTGCTATTGACTCCTCGGTTGAAGCTTCTTTAAAGCAAACTTCTGATGTTGAATGGCTTGGTGGCTCAAATGTTTCTGTGGAGAGGGGAAATTTGGATGCCTCTCCAATTGGTGGAGTAAATAATGGTGCTGAGGTTTCTTCTTCTAGACCTGCAATTGACTCCTCGGTTGAAACTTTGAATGCTGCTCTTGTAAATGACACCGGCTGTCAACTTGATCTCTCTCCTGGATCTGAAGCATGTGGCTCCAGCTTGAACTCTTCCGATGCCAGTGCTGAAGCAAAAGCTTCTTTTAATGAGAAAATTGTTCACTCTGAGCCCAGTCAGGCAGAAAGTCATGAAGTAACTGTGGTGAGCAGTTGCAGTGGAACTGTTCATTCTTCTGCTAATGTTTCTTCTGCACAACGTGCTGCTGAAGAAACTGGGTATGCTGCTGAAGAAACTGCGGTGGGCAGCCAGGCTGAAAGTCATGAAGTAACTGTGTTGGGCAGTTGCAGTGGAACTATTCATTCTTCTGATGATGTTTCTGCACAGCATGCTGGTGAAGAAAAGATTCAGACTCAGGTCTAGGTCTATTGATGCTAATCATACTAACAATGCTACTTAAACATTACATTAGTCAACGGTAAGCTTGATGTAGGATTTCATACAATGTCCCATGAAGTTGTTTCTCTAGCTGAACTACCTTTTTGTGTAATCAAGGTCATTTGATGTCCCTAAAGCTGTTTGGGTTCTGTCAATCAAACCAATTTTGATTCTCCAGAGTGTCGTGTGGTAAAGGAAAAATCAAAGGGAAAGGTTACTCAGCAAGGCTACAGAAAAAAGTGGTCCAGATGTTGTGCGATTTCTATGCGGTCATCCAGGTTGAAGGTGTTTGAAGGTTATAACAGCTTTGAATTGGATGCTCAGAAACTAATGTCCTAAACCAGTTGAGAAAGTTGGACAGTAGAGACCCCTAGGGAGCTGGTGTAATGGAAATTGTTTGGCTATACAATTGCCGGCCTATTAGTAATATCATTGTCAAATGAGTGTGTGAATTGTATCTCATGGGTGGGGCAACAAATTTTGTGACTCTGTGGACTCCATTGATGAAAGAGTCGCGAAGATTTTCATTGTACATATGTAGTTCTGTGTAGATCTTATATTCTGTTCCCAAGATCCTCTGAGATCCTTGTAATTCATCACTTGAAATGATAATATCACCAAAGTATCCAAGTTTCTGGTTAACTTCTTCACTATGTGATCCCTCGTAATTTGCTTGTTAAGACTGTGCCCCTCTTGCTAGCAGCACAGATTCTTTCAATGTACATACATATTGGATGGTTTTCTAAGTTCCTGTTGCTACCCGAAAGTTTAGCTTATTGCAGCAGATATGACAAGTTTTTCGTTTGTCTTTATGTTTGTTCATATTTGATGGAATGGGTTAGATACATTTGTGGTCGAAAATTTCTTTGTTCATCTATATGGATGTACTAGACTTAAGGTAGATATCAAGAATCTTGAGGGTGGAATACTGGGATTGTTTTATCCAGTTTGTATGAGTTGAGGAAAAAGGGAAAGGGGAATTAATGTTTATAATGTTGTCACAACAACTGACAAAATAATTGTTTGGTAAGATGGATGAACTTTGACATCTTTTATGCATATTCCTTGACTTTCTTGCTATATTCTTCGCGTGAAACTCGAGACTGCGGCAACAAAGAACGTGCTGGCCTGGCATGTCTATTTTGTTCTCTTACTTCTTTCCTTCCTATATAAACTTCTTATTAGTTCTCTAGAAGAATCAATTTCATGGCATTCAAGCGATTTGTTCAAAGGAAGTCTTTTGCGAGGCAGGGAGTTGGCATGGATTCATACACAGGTTTAATACCTTATCTTCACGGTGTAGTTAAGAGAAGGAAGTTTCTCCAAGGATTTCAAAGGCTCGAGAGACGGAAAAACCTTTGTCTGTCCGATGAAGAAGGGAGGCATAAGTTGATTCTTCCCAAGAACAGGAAACTAAGTATTATTATGCCAGGTTGTGGGTTATGGAGATGCTAGTAATTCTCTAGAAAACAAGAAAGACTACCAATGATATTATTTGCATCCTTGTGTTGTAATGCTACTTGGAATTTCTCATATTACAGTAATTTATATATGCAAATTGGATCATTTTCAGATTGTAAAGGGCCATTTTTTCCTACTACAAATGTTTGTCATCCACACAATTAATCATAAGGAAAAATAAACATTGAATAGGCTCTTCCACTTTATGTATTGATTAGAATTACATGGTTCTATCATCTATGTCAAATTAATTGGATACTTTAAGTATTCCGTATAGAGCACGAATCTTCGATGTTTTACTTGTCCTCTGAGTTCTTTGTTGATGTAAGATATCAGTAGTGGTATTTTCTTCTACTCTCGAGTCACTTTTGTACAGTTCCATTGGCACAATAATATGACCTGCTCAGTAAAGTTGGGAAATACCCCAAAAGCATAAATAATGAAATGGATGTAACCAACAATTTGAAGGACTTCAAACTAATACCTACACTCGGTTGGATTATCAAAGAAGGCTGGCGGTAATTTGCTAGAAAGGAAGCAGCAATATCAGTATAGGAAAACAAAAGGAACATTAGTTATTTAAAAATACTTGCGACCCTCAACAAGAGTGGTCTAACGGTCAAAGAGATAGAGTAACAACCTTGAAAATTAAGTTGGAATTTCGTCAAAAGAAAAATTAGATGAATTATTTATTACAAAAAAATCTAAGAAATAGTTGTTAATCTATTGTGTCCATCTTTTTTTCCTCTAAATCGGATTCTCTTCCTTTATCTATGTCTTTTTGTGTGTTTTCAAAGTTCATCTTGATAGAATTGAACATCTAATTCCAAATAAATGAGAAGAAAAAAAAACCCGTACACACATATAAAATTTTTTTAGATTACAATTGATACATAACTTACTTGGTGATCATATTTTTTTTTCAAAATCCAATTCATACTCATTAGCAATTACTTAACTATTACATTAATTTTAAGTGACTTGATCATGTAACTGAATTTTGTAAAAGTCAAAACAAAAAAGCAGGCGAACGACGTCGTTCTAATTGCCACCCCTTCGCCTTTGTGCCTTGGTCAAACAAATAGCTCACAATCATCTCTCTCACACTCTCTCTTCACATATGGAGCTATCAATTTCTCATCGTCTCTTCAACTCTTCTTCTTCATTACTACCTCCCCTTTTCAATTCAACAACTAGGTTTTCACAAACCCTTCTTTTCTCCACAAATAAATATCAACAAAAGTCATTAACTTTTCACTGGACTACACCACAAACTAGCTACTACTTCAATGGCAGCTCAAACAACGATACCTCACGATTTTGATAATGGGTCTTCGATTACTTCCTCTGAAACAGGTAACTCCAGTTTCCCTATCCAATAATGGGCTTCACTTCTTTTCTCAAATAGGTTCTTTTAAAAAAAAAATGAAATGGACTTGAATAGAGCATAATGGATACGGTAAATTTATATAGATTGTTTTTACCAGTTTGGGATTGAGGCTTAGTGGGTTGATTTTTTTTTCTTTTTCGAAAGTTGGGTTTACACTTTTTTCACTAAGAGTTTAACTTCCATTCACCTACTATGTAAAAAATATTTACACAATCCGGTCAATTATGAGGTAATTACAAGTAAATTCTTTAATAAGCATACTGTTAATCTGGTAACAACGGTGCGTAACATATTATCACAGGTTAAAGTACATTGGTGGTGTAAAAAAATCACTGTCAAAGCATAGCATATAACATAATTCTGGATTTTGATAGCCTTGTAAAGAAATGTGCTGAATAGAGTTCATATAACTTAGTCCTAACTAGTTTGGGTTTGGGGAAGTGAAGAGGGCTACTAAAGAGACGAATGTGTATGTGAAGATAAACTTGGATGGAACAGGTGTTGCGGAGAATAATAATGGGATCCCATTTCTTGATCACATGTTGAATGTAAGTGCTACTATTTCTTCTGCTGAAAAAAAGACTTCTTTTCACTTTTTAGTTTTTTATGAGTAATCTAAGAATAAAAGTAAAAAATTTAAGAGTTTTCACATGTTAATTAGTAGTACTTACTCTTCGTCTCATTTTACGTGATGGTGTTTGATTGCTTACGAGTTTAAGAAAGAAAGACTTTTGAAACTTGTAATCTAAAATAAGCTATAGATGATGTGTGGCTAAAAATCATCTCAAAAAAGTGTCATTCTTATTTTGGATGGACTAAAGGATGGAGTGAGTAATAAATAATAACATAAGTGTTTCATGGTGGGGCACACATTTGGCAAGGTGTCAAATTCAAGTCTCTCACCATCCTTCAGTAGAAAATATCATATAAACTTAGGGGGAAAATCAGGCCGGCACATGAGGGGGTATTGCAGGCTTAAAATATTATGTCCCATGTCTAGACGTTTAAGCTTTTAGAGGTAGAACATGCTTAATTTCTTGAATATCATGTACCCTGATGTGTTATACTTGAACATATCCCAGGATAAAGGTAAAACAGCCTGAACGATAAGGAATTGTTGGACTACTCCTGTATTCCTTTTCTTTTTGGTAAAAAAATGAAGCGTGTTGATATCTACTTACCCTATTCTATACCTAGGGTTCAACCTAGTGGTCAATGAGGTGAGAGGAGAATCATGAGGTTTTAGGTTCAAATCCCAATGGAGGCATAAAAAACCTAGGTGATTTCTTCCTAGCCTAAGCCTTGGTGGGCCAAGTTACCCGGTTTTCTTGCTGGTAGGAGGTGACAGGTATTTGGTGGTATAGTTGAGGTGTGTGCAAGTTAGCTTAAACACCACTCGCCTAAAAAAAAGGTAGTTGTAGAGATTACCTCAAAAGAAAAAAAAGGAAAACGGTTCATTTACTCCTTTTGTTTCAAGAGTTATTGTTCGTGTAGACCATTAAGAAATAAGATAGCTGCAGAATAATAGGAAAAGATTGCATTTGTGATTTGTATGCCTAGACCTTATCTCTTTTCTCGTCCATTTTCTAGAAGAAAAAAACAGACGAAATTAAATAGTTAAAGATTCTATCTTTGTCTCCTTCAATTACATGTTAAATTTTCTACTTTTTATGATATACTCCCTCTGTTCCAGTTTATGTGAACCTATTTCCTTTTTGGTACGTTCCAAAAAGAATAACCCCTTTCTAATTTTGGTAACAATTTAGCTTAAACTTATAATTTTACCCTTAATGAGAAGCGTTGATAACCACCCAAATACTCTGGGCCCCTCTTTGGATTGTTAAGGACCACAAATTACAAAAGTCTTCATTTTTTCTTAAACCCCGTGCCCAATCAAACAGGTTCACATAAATTGGAACAAAGGAGGAATTTTTTTCTGAAGTTTACGACCTAATTTATATTGCTGGATGTAGATGAGTAGCTATTTGGTTTCTACTTCTCAGTTTAATTGCTAATTTACATCTGGCTGCTTCTGATATTGTGCTGGTACTAAACTGTTAGTTTGGTAGTTAAATAGTAGTAAGTAACCCTAATCTCATACTCCCTCCGTTCCAATTTTATGTGAACATGTTTGACTAGGCACGAAGTTTACAAAAAAAAATGAAGACTTTTAGAATTTGTGGTCCTAAACAAGTCAAAAAGAGGCCCAGTATATTTGTGTGGTTATAAAAACTTCTCATTAAGGGTAGAATTGTAAGTTTAAGCTAAATTGTTTCCAAATTTAGAAAGGGGTCATTCTTTTTGGAACGGACCAAAAAGAAAATATGTTCACATAACCTGGAACGGAGGGAATATGTATTAGGAGTAGGACATATATATATATATATATATATGT
>ML255718.1:0-48336 GCA_005239495.1 Nicotiana undulata
AGTTGGAAAAGTCAACTGAGAGTTGACTTATTGGTAAACAACCTCGGAATGCGGATTTTATGATTTGGATATCTTGGTTAGGTGATTTGGGACTTAGGAGTGTGTTCAGAGTATTTTTGTGATGTCCGGTGTAAATTTAGGCTTGAATTGGCGAAAATTAGTTTTTGGTGATTTCCGGTCTGCAGCAGAAAATAGGCTATCAGGGTCGGAATGCAATTCCGGAAGTTGGAACAGGTTCGTAATATCATTTTGGATATGTCTGCAATATTTCAGGTCAATCGAAGGTGTTTTGGATTTTTTCGGCATCGTTGGTGGATTTTAGAAATTTCAAAGTTCATAGGCTTGAATTTGATGTAATTTTGGTGTTTCGATGTTATTTTTGACGTTTCGAAGACTCGACTAAGTTTGAATGATGTTATGGGATACGTTGGTAGGTTTGGTTGAGGTCCCGAGGGCCTCGAGTGTATTTCGGATGCTCAAACGAGCACTTTTGGACTTAAAGAATTTGCTGGTTTTGCTGGTGTTTGTGCAGAGGGATTTTACCCTATGCGTTCGCGGAAGGGACCTCGCATTCGCATGGGGAATTTGGGGAGCTGGGTAATTCCTTCTGTGCGTTTGCGAAGGTTGAGGTGCGAACGCGGAGGGTTAAGTGGTTTGAGCATTGCGAACGCGGGAGTAGAGGTGCGTTCGCGTAGAGTTAGAACCATCTGAGAGACCCCAGACCATTTGGTCTATGCGTTCGCGGGCCTGGGGTGCGTTCGCCTAGGGTGGGGCAGGTTGGTATGTGCGATCACGGGCGTTTAGTCGCGTTCGCGAAGAGGAAAATGAGGCTGTTGGATTTTTGTTCTATGCAATGTGTAATACCTGGGCAATATATATTTAACCCATCCGCGACCTTTGCCCACTTTTACACCATTTTTGAACGGGAATAGAGCTTTTGGAGCGATTTTGAAGAGGGAAAACGATTGTTCTTCATTGAGGTAAGGATTTTGGACCCCATAACTCGATTATGTGTGATTAAAGACTAAATTAACAGTGTTTTATTGGGGAAAATCATTAGAAAAAGGTGAATTAGGGCATGAGATCATGAGGCCTTTTAGGGATGATTTGAGGGGTCAAACGGACTCTGATTTCAGAGTTCTTTATATGTACGGACTCGTGAGATGATGAGGATCATTTTGGTATAAAGTTTGTCGAGATGCGGGCCCGGGGGTCGGGTTTTGTGCTAAAGTTGATATTTTTCAATTGGAATTCATTCCCTTAGAATAATTTGATGTGAAAATCTGAACTTGGTAGATTTGGATCACTCGGAGGTTGATTCGAGGGGCAAGCGTGCTGCGGAATAGCTTTTCGGGCTAGTTTGAGGTAAGTAATGTCTTTAAATCCTGTCCTGAGGGTATGAAACCCTGGACTTTACATCCTTTCACAGTTTTGGAGTGACGCACACACTGGATGACGAGTGTGGGGCGTGCACAAATTGGAAATTTGGAAATATGTTCCTTTTAGGCAACTATTGAGTCGCGAAATTGCTTTTAAAGCATATGTTTATTAGTATTACTATGTTTTGATATATTTGGGCTGTAAGACATATTTCGGACCTAGTGCCGATCTGTTTAAACCCATTAGGGGCTATTTTATGATATTCTCACTATTTTGATCATGATTTTACACTTAGTCTTTCTTGCTAAATTGTTTTGACACTCAGAGTTTATTGATATTATTTCTTGAAATGAAATACTGTTTTGGGTCGAGAACTCCGTTTATTTATGGCCCGAGTGACATGTTGAGAGTGTCTGACTGAGTGAGGGCGAGGTCCAATATTGTGAGGATGTTATGATGTGAGAGATTCCGAGTGCTTGAGAGTGATTGATGCCATGATTTGACTTGTTTATAGCGCTTGGGCTGTAGGAGCCCCTCCGGAGTATGTACACACCCCTAGTGAGCGCAGGTACCTACTGAGTGCGAGTGCCGAGTGCCGAGTGATTGGGAGGTATGAGTGACTGTGATTTGCTGAGTGACTGTTACTGAGTGATGGCGAGGTGATGAGGGAATATTTCTGAGTGATGATTATGGCCCGATGAGCAGTTTTATGATGATATTTTACTGAGTTTTGATTATGATTCGTTTCATCTTTCAAATTGATATTTTTGGGAGTTTTACTGAGAAATATTGGAAATTATACTTGTTCCAAAGAATTTTTACGGAACCTAATTTTCGAACTTATGTACACTTTATTGAGACGTGGCATTTTACAGTTTTGTGGATTGGTGTATATGTTGCTGTGTGTTTCTTATTCTTCAGACTGTGATTTATTTTCATTACTACTGAGTTGGCGTACTCATCATTACTCCCTGCACCTCTGTGTGCAGATCCAGGTACTGGTTCAGAGCAGTAGCCATCCGAGTTCGTTATCGTCAGCTTTCGGGATTTCGAGGTAGCTGTCTAGCATCCGCAGCTTCTCCATTTCCCTTCCTTTATTAGTATTATTATTTTATTCCTATACATTGTTTATGACATTAGCAAAGTTAGTTTTTATTCTTAGATGCTTGTGATCAGTTGACTCTAGTTCCGGGGATTTGTTTAGACTATTAGTTTTTATTATGCTTGCTTAAAGACTTAGAGAAATTTTATACTTATTACGAGAAATTGTTAATGATTTTGAGGAATGTTATTAAAGTAAATGTGTAGTTATGTGATGGTTAACTAGCCTAGTTCCACGATAGGCGCCATCACGACCTGTTAGGATTTGGGATCGTGACAGATCTAATACAAGTAGTTGGTGCTGAATTTAAATAAAAAAACGTTATAGCATTTTCCATATGAGTTGAAGAGTGCCGCAACTGTGTAGTGCCCATATGTTCATGCATCAAGTCTGCCCTCAAAAAGAGTGGAGGAATCAAAAACATCGTAGGTGTATTTTCCATAGCTAAAGTGGATCCATGTTTTGCGAGTTTATCTGTCACTGCATTTAGTTCCCTATATGTGTGCGAAATACGTGGACTACTCAGTTGTTGGAGTAGAGACTTGCATTCATAAAGAACAATTGAGTAGTGAAGATTATGGGTATGCAACATATTAATTACCTCAGTGGAGTCCACATCTATTTTCAGTGGCATCAGGTTATGTTGTAAAGCTATACACAGTCCTTCAAGTAAGGCATGCAGTTCCATTGAAGTAGGATTACCTTCATGACATCTTGCTGCATAACCCCTTACCCAACGTCCAACGTAATTCCTGAAGACCCTACCTAGACCATGCTTTGTTGTAGAAGGTGTGGAGGCACCATCGTAGTTGAGTTTATAGTGTCCTTTGATACGTATTGAGGAAAGAGTTTGTTGATTACTTGCCTTAGTGTTAATCAGATAAGCATATTCAGTAGCTTCTGCTATTATATGATTTGTATTAGGGTAACTTTTAGTATTGTCAAATAGATTTCTATTTCGCCTTTTCCATATATGCCAAAGTGCGTAGGGGATTAGAGTTTGCGACGGGAGATTATAGAAGAGTGTTAGTTGAATGGTAATAAGTTGGGATAGGCGTGGTAGAGGGCCTTCCTCAAAATATCTTAGCAACGGTGTGCATAAAGGCCTAAATTATGCCCAAACTATTTGTGCATTTATTTTTTTCTTTTTTGATGGGAAAAAAAGAGTTGACCAAGCGTCAAATGAGAGACAAACAGACGGCAGTTACACGTGAAATCAAAGACGAGACTAAAAAAGAGCAAAACAGAAGCAACTGAAAAAGGGATTAAAAGAAAATCCAATTCCAAAAAAGTTCTCTTTAATTCGTTACCGTATTTTTCCGTCTTTAGGGTTTCGAATCAGCGTTTCCCTCTCTTTTCCATGTCTTCCTTCCCCAAATCTCATACGTCGGAACCCTAATTTCCATCCAATATTAAATACGATCTCCAATGGAGGGCGGCGGTAGTGGCGGAGAATCGGTAGTAGGGAGGACGTCGACGTCGTATGAGTCTGCGGCCGGCCGGCGGAGGTTCACGGTAGAGCTCCGTCCGGGAGAAACCACAATTGTATCGTGGAAGAAGCTTCTCAAGGACGCTACTATCTCTCAGTCCAATGCTCCTAATGGTGCTGGTCCTGCTCCAACGACGTCGTCTGCAGCTGCTGCTGCTGCTGACATTCAACCTCCACTGCCACATCCATCGCTCGAGACTCGATTAGCTTCGGTAGGTTATCAGTCGAGTTTAATCCTCACGTGTTGTTTATGTAGTGTTTAAACTAAATTCTAGAAACATAATGCTGTATTAATTGAGCTGCATAAAAATCATCAGGACATGATTGCAGTTACTTGGGTGGAGAGTAGGATATTTTGCATTCATGCATTATTTATTACATTTATTAATTTCTTCATTTGTCACTGGTGGGGGAGGAGATGATTGGGTTGAAGTCAGAGTGTAGCCAAGACTATATCAAATTCCTCTATGTATACCAATTCCTGTGTTTTATTATGAAAAATTGCGATTCTCAATTGGAATTAGTATGAGAGTGACTCCACTAACCCGTCTCAGTAGTTCCTGTTCTTGGATCTGCGTGCGAAAGCAAAACCAGAGTGCGTTTGGAATATGGAGGTGGTTTCTTCATCCACCCCATGATGGTGATAAATATGGAAGTCCTTGTTTAGCAGGGGAACTATTATTGGCATTATTTTTCATTCTTTATTTGATAAAGTGTTGGCATCATTCATTACTGTGAGGAGTAAGTTAGATTATGGTATTTTGGAATAGAAAAAGATTCTGGGTCTTAAAAGCTGGTTAGGTTGCTCCGTGATGTTGTTTTGGTCCAAATCTAAGGAGTTGGGAAGATATTGTCATTGTTACATGTTGTGTTATTATGGTTTCTTTTAGTGGAGTATCCTTATGTAATCTAGATCAATTATCAAGCTGCAGAGCTTAATTTTGTGTTTCAGTAATTTGGCATATAAGAAATTAATATTTTGCGGGTAAGAGTAGAACCTTGACTCTTCCCTTTGAAGGTGACAAGAAGCAGAAAACAGAGTAAAGACGAAGGGAGAGACAAAATATGAAGAGAAATAAGCAAAGAGAAGAGATATTATCTTGTTGCTTTTCTAGTGTTTGGGTTTGGATTGGTCCGCTAACACTGATCTTACTTTTGCTTTCTAATTTTATCATTTTTATTGTCAAAATATTTGTTCTTTTGAAATTGTATGTTGAGCTAAAACTGTGTAGTAAGTGATTACCAGGAGAAATAAAAAGTTGAACAAATCTTTGGATCCATGATAGGTTTCTTTGGGGAATTTGTCTTCTCTGGTACAATTCTTCTAATCCTTCTGGACTTGCCCATGATTATTGAAGTCAAGGAACTTAGTGATACAAAGAAAAAAAAAAGGCAACAATAAACCCAGTAAATCCCACAAGTGGGATCTGGAGAGGGTAGTTGTATGCATATCTTATCCTTACCTGGTAAAGGTAGATAAGCTATTTCCAATAGGCCCTCGGCTCAAGAAAAGATGAAAAAAGGAGAAAAGGAAGAATAAGCAGAAGAAAAAAGAAAAAGGAATAAGAGAAAGAAGGAGTATTACCAAACATCCAATCTGAAGCTTTTTTGAACAAGCGAGGAACGAGTGACCACAAGCTCCGCCTTTACTGTTCGTCCTGGAGAAGCACCGAAGAATTTTCTTTTCATCCCAGCGCATCAACTGATCCTTAAATGACTAATCCCTGGCTATGGAAGACGGGGTCGCTTGGCCAACTAGAAAAAGACATGGGCTAACCCCCAAAACCCGTCCTCAGTCCGGATTGCAGGCTGCAACTCGCCTGCATGAAGCCGGAATCGCTAGTAATCGCCGGCCAGCCATACGACAGTGAATTCATTCCTGGGCCTTGTACACACCGCTGGTCACACTATGGGAGCTGAAGAAACTGGTGGAGGAATAATGACAGCTAAATCATATGTTGCACATTAGTACGTATTAAGCAAATTGAATTTTTCTTTCCTAGGCTGAGGAGCGTAGTAAGAGGTCTTTGGTGCCCGAATGCTTGACTTAGAGCTTGGACTAGGGGCCTTAAATGTCAGATGCCGCCACTGCGAGGCGAGGGAGCAACTTGTCTGGTCTTGCGCTGCACTCATTCCCGTTACAAGAATGAAATGACGCCCCAGCTTGACTCGAGACCAAGACTCCTTACAACTCGTACCAATAACGACACTGAATGGCCATGCTGATTTGGTTCACAAAATTTCAACGCCAAGGTTCATTTCTTAATGAGCCCTAAGTCTCGCATGAAGAATTCTTGTTGCAGCTTTATGATGAGAGCTTGAATGATAAAGTTGGATGAAACAAAAAGTGGAAGCTTATTATAAAGAAGAAAAGGGGCTTGACGGCTAACCCAATAACGGAAGTTTCGTAAGGGGACTGGAGCAGGCTACCATGAGAAAAGATTTCTTTATGAAGATTCGATTTAGAACTCTTATATATCCAAGGTTTTATTTTTGAAATAGTTTCAAAGGTTTTCCTGAGGCTAAGATGCGAGAGGAATCCGACTAATCCGGATTCGCGTAGCGTAGGGCCCATTTGGGAGAAGCGTTCCTTACCAAGGATTTATCCATTCCCATGGCTTGAAACCGAGACCTCTGGTTAAAGCTAGAGGTTGTAACAATCCAAACGGTCCCACTACATCAGGACGTATTGCTTTGGCTTGATTGTAGGCCTCAAGAATCAACAGGTTTCTTATAATGGAATGAAAGTTTTAATACCATCAAGCAGCTGGCAATACCGGGGCCTATTAGTGGAGATTGGGACTCAACTCCATTATACTTCAAAATTGAGAATATGTGGCTTCAACAGGAGGGGTTCCTAGATTTGGCGACGGGGATGGTGATAGTGCTATATGATTAATGGTTGTTCAGATTTTATACTCATTCAGAAATTGAGGAATCTCAAAAAAGACATCACCAAATGGAACAAGGAAGTCTATGGAAAGTTGGAGACAAGAAGAAGCAAGATTTTGGATGAATTAGCCGTTCTAGAACATGCAACAGAGAATAGAGTTCCAGCTCAACATGAAAAACCAAGTTTTTCTGAATCTGAAAATGGAGCTGATGGAGATTGCTAAGGCCGAAGAAACCTCACAAAGACAAAAATCATGATGTATATGGTTAAAAGAAGGTGAAAGAAATACAACGTAATTCCAAACAATAGCCAAGTCCAACGGGAATTCAACACAATATATATAAGTTCAAAATAGACAATCAAATTATAGAGGAAAGACATCTGATCAATGAGGAGATCTTGAGTTATTACCAGAATCTCTACACTAACATTATGAAGAGTGGAGTCCCACTACCAGCTTTGAGGAAGTGGCCAGTCTCACGGAGGAAGATAGAGAGATGCTTGAAAAAGCTTTTGAAGAGGAAAAAGTGCATGCTGTCATATAAACTTGCGCCTTACATAAAGCCCCAGAACCAGATGGCTTCACCATGGCCTTTTTTCAATAATCATTGGAATTCATCAGTCCAAGTAATCAGGAGTGCTCTTAATCAATTTTACTAGCAGTGCTACATGATGAGGTCATGTAGTGCTACCTTCTTTGCTTGCTTTGATACCGAAAAGGCTAAACGAAAGGAACCATTGAACTTAGGGACTATAGGCCGATAAGCCTTATTAGTAGTGTTTATAAAATTGTGGTCTAAGTTGTTGGCTGAGAGATTAAAGTTAGTGCAGTGTTTTTGAGAGCGAGAAGCGCAAAAAAGCGACAGGGGCTCGCCTCGCTTTAAAAGCAAAGCGCAAAGCGAAACACACGCTAATTGAAGTGAAGCGCAATTCTTAAAAAACATAATGTAAACCTTGCAAAGACACATGATAAATAATCAAAAAGTTCAATTTAAAAACTTAAAAGTAGGTACCACTACCACCAATTCCTCCATAAACCACAGGACAAGCAAAACCACATAAAAATTAACTTTACAAACTGAAATACACATAAAAATTAATAAATAAAGGCTAAAATACTAATCAAATAAACTGAAATATAATATATATACAATAATTAACTTTATAAAGTGAAATACACATACAAATTAATTAATAAAGGCTAAAATACTAAATAAGTAGGAAAAGTAGCAACAAATGGATTAAGTGGATCAAGTATAGCATCACCACAATCAAATACTCAGTTTTGATCAATAGAACACCTATGGTTTTCTTCTCTCCTCAAAAAATGATCAGACAAGGTGATCTACTCTATCCCTTTCTGTTCATATTAGCAATGGAAGGCCAGGCAAATGGAGGGGATACATGGTTCAAAGTTGGTATAAATAGTGGGAATTCAATCTCTATTTCCCACCTTCTGTATGCTGATGGTACTTTGATATTTTGTGATGCAGATATGACACAAATCCTTTACTTGAATCTCACCTTACTACTCTTTGAAGCTTTATCAAGATTACACATCAGCATGAGGAAACGTGTCATCTATCCCGTCAACAATGTGACGTGTCATCTATCCCGTCAACAATGTGCTCAATGTAGAGATGCTGGCATGAATCATGGGTTGCAGCATTGGGACATTACCTACCTACCACCTATTTAGGCCTCCAATAAGGAGCCAAGTTCAAAAACTAAAGTTTGGAATGGTGTGGTTGAAAATTTTGAAAAGAGACTTGCTTCCTGGCGAATGCAATATTTGTCTATGGGTGGGGTGGGGGTTAATAGTGTGCTTGACCATATACCAACCTATTACATGTCTTTGTTTCCTATTCCTAGCAAGGGCTGTAGGAATTGGATAAAATAAGGAGGGATTTTCTCTGGGAAGGTGGTAGCAGTTCTCATTGAACTCCATTTGATTAATTGGAATAAAGTCACACTCCCAAAATGTAAGGGAGGTTTGGGGGTCAAAGATTTAGCTATCCACAACAAGTGTTTACTAATGAACTGGCTATGGAGGTGCGGTACAAGTGAATCAAGTGTTTGGAAGGAAGTGATCAATGCTAAACATGGGAAAAAGGACAACCGGAGCACTAAAATTGCCAACTCTCCGTATGGAGTTGGCCCTTGGAAATACATAACAAATGTTCCAAAATAATCATTTCAAACCGGGGAATGGAGTGCACATCAGGTTTTGGAAGGACAAATGGCTCAATAATTCTGCACTCATGGAAGACTATCCTAACATTTTCCACATTGCCTTGGACAAGAATTCTTCAATAACTCAGAATAAAAGCAACAACAATTGTGATCTGCACCTTAGAAGGTCTGTTCAAGACCGAGAATTAGAGAGTTTGATGGAATTGCTAGCAAAAGTGGAGAGCTACAACATTGATGAAGATCTTTCAGACACCATGTGCTGGGGTAGCAAGAGCATTTTTACGGTCAAAGAATGCTACAAGTAGGGATGGCAATGGTGCGGGGCGGGTTTGGCAAAACCCACAAAAATTTCAACCCGCCCCGACCCGCTTAGCCTCACTTAAATTGTTTTCTTTAATTTTTTTTCTAAAACTAAATAGTTTGACATTTTATTATTTTATACAATGGAGAGTTTAATAGAATCACATAAACATAAAACTGAGAGCGTATTACGCGGATCTTCCATAATAAATCGGTTACTATCATTTCCTATTACTAATACGATATCGTGACTTACGTAATATCATTTTGGTGAGACTTATGCAAATTGGTTAATTATGAATCAAAATAGTATTCGTGCCAGTGAAGAAGAATGTGAAATTGTAGTTGAAATGATTGCTTGGTTTCAAAAAAGCTGAAATTCAAAGTTGCCCCGCATTGAACCCGCATTAAACCAGCAACTCGCCCCGCCCCGCTTTAAAAGTTTTAAAAACTATTTTAACCTGCCCCGCCCCGCACAAGAGTAAACCTGCCCCGTCCCGCCCCATTGCCATCCCTAGCTACAAGCAGATGTGCACTCAAAATTAAATGCTCTACAAGCATATGAGCACTCAAAATTAAATGCTTGATGCATGGCCCTGGAAAATTGATATGGAGGACAAAGTTACCTATTAAAGTTATTTGCTTCAATTGGATTGCCATATATCAAAGCTTGTTTAACACAAGATAACCTTTTTTTTGATAAGGTAAATTGTATTAATCAAAAGGGAGAGACTCCGATATACATGAAGTATACCAAAAAGTAGAGAATTTACATCAGAACATGATTCTCTACAAAAGACGCGCAATCTTCTATACAAATAGGGGCTATATGGGTACACCAAAAAGCGATCAAAGATAAAAGACTATTCTTAAGATGTGATAAAAAGGACTCAATCCCCTCAAAAGCTTTCGTATTTCTATCCCCCCAAACTATTCACATAAGAGCTAACGACCCGAACTTCTACGCCTTTTGCTTTCTTCTTCTACGAAAACCGGCCCAGCTATATAGCATTTCTTTTACAGTGCTTGGCATCGCCCATTGAACACCAAAAAGGTTCAGGATTGCCCTCCACAAAGTCGAGGACACATGGCAATGCAACAAAAGATGATCAACTTCTTCTCCTGAGCTTTTACACATATAACACCAACTAACAAGTGTAATTCCTCTCTTTCGCAGATTCTCAGCAGTCAAGATCACTCCTCTCGCCGCAAGCCATGCAAAAAAGCACACCTTAGTGGGCGCCTTAAGAATCCAGATCGAGGAGTATGGAAAAGAGGCCTCCTCTCTCACCAACATACTCTGGTAAAAGGACATTACGGTGAACAAACCATCGCCACGCAAACCCCATCTCCAAGAATCACAAGATGGTTGGGGCTTGTCTTGCCCATATAGCAGTGACAATAAATCTTGGAGCTCCGCAATCTCCCAATCTTGCATGTTCCTTCTAAATTAGGGGTCCCATACTACCCCCTTATGCTCCTTACGAATCTGTTGGACCATCACTTCCTTTTGGTTTGAAACTCTGAAGATGCGGGGGAAGGAGACCCTCAGAGTATCATCTCCACACCACCTATTATTCCAAAAGTTGATTCTCCTTCCATCTCCCACCCTGTAAGTGATGTTGCCAATGAATGATTCCCAATTCTTCATGATGCTCCTCCACATGCCACACTCGAAAGGTGTTGTGATTGCCTTGGTCCTCCAAGCCCCTCCCGTGGAATCATACTTTTCTACTATGACTTCCCTCCATATAGCATGCTCTTCTACCCCGAATCTCCACGACCATTTCCTCAACAAAGCTCTATTGAATACCCTAAGATCTTTTACTCCAAGTCCACCCTACTTCTTTGGGGAAGTGACTGTCAATCAATTCACTAGATGATACTTTTTAGTTCCATCCGCCGCATTCCAAAGAAAATTCCTTTGAAGCCGTTCTAGTTTTTCTATGATGCTCACATGGACAAGTAATAGGTGGGCATACTCGATAAAATGCTTTTAATAAGCACTTCCTTTCCGCCTTTTGACAAGTACCGTTTCTGCCAACCTGCTAATCTTTTTTCAACCCTTTCGATCATTGGATTTCTAAACCGTAGTATCCTTATGCGAAGCGCCCAATGGGTGACCCAGGTAAGTAGTGGGAAGGGATCCCACCTTGTATCTGAGAACATAAGACAAAGCATCAATGTTAGCAACCTCACCCACCTGGAAAATCTCATACTTGCCGAGGTTGATTTTAATAGAAGAGGATTTCAGCTGGTCAACATATGTTACCTATGTAGGATTAATCAGGAAACTGTCAACCATTTACTCTTACACTGTCCAGTAGCCACATTTGGAACCTGTTCTATAATATTTTTGGCTTGAGTTGGGTCATGCCACAGAGTTTGAGACATGCACACATTAGTTGGAGTTCACGGGAAGTCGATGAAGTCATCAAAAAAGTCTGGTTGATGATCCATGCAGCTATTTGTTGGTGTTTATGGACCGAGAGAAATAAAAGATGTTTTGATGGCATCTCAACTCCAATTCACTATCTTAAAGCTAAATGCTTACTTCATCTTTTCAGTTGGACCAAGTTGTCCTATGTTTACTGGGCAGATTTTAGATTTTGTTAGTACTCTAGTTTTAGATTGACTTTTTGTACAGGAGCTACCTATAATCTTTTGTCCTTGGTCTCTTGTAATTATGCTCTTTGTAACTTTGATCTTCTTGATGCCTTGTTAATAAACACCTTACTTCATTAAAAAAAAGGAAAATAAGATTGATGAAGCAAACAAAACAACATAAAGTAAAAGAGATCTAAAGAATAGGAAAATACAAGAGTGCTACTAATATCACTGGTAAGTAAAGGGAAACTCTCGACTACCTACTAACCTTCTGCCCTAATTCTTGACCTCCACATTCTTCTTTCAATAGTGATGTCCTCGGTAAGCTGGAGTAGCGCAATGTCATGTCTAATCACCTCTCCCCATTGCTTCTTAGACCTACCTCTACCTCTCCTCAAACCTGCCATGACCAACCTCTCACTCCTCCTAACAGGAGCATCTGTGCTTCTCCTTTTCACGTGCCCAAACTATCTCAGCCGCGACTCCCACATCTTGTCCTCTACGGAGGCCGCTGCCACTTTGTCCCGAATAACTTCATTCCTAATTATCGCTCTTGGTAAGCCCACACATGCATTTCAACATCCATCACATTCAATCAAGAAAGAGAAAAAAACCATGGTTAATATATGTACCCTTATTATCCATCATTCAACCAATTTTATCTGTATTGAATATGAACTAGCCAGATAATTTATCCATTTTTGCCTAACCATATTCAACCTGCCAATATCCGGTTTGACTCGCCCATTTGCCGGGGGTGTTGCGTCTCTTTTTTTCTTGGCTGTCACGAAATGTTGAATATATCTGGCAAAAAATATATATTAATTGGCATTCAAGTGGACTGGGGATACCATGGTTCAAATATCACGGTGACAATTTTTTTGGTGATTTCTTCCCATCTGTCTAAACCTTGGTGAACAAAATTACTTAGTACTTGGTACTTGTGCTGGTAGCAGACACCCGGTAGATTAGTTAAGGTGCGCGCAAGCTGATTCAGAACCATTGTTAAACATACATACACACACATGAATATATTAGTAAGTAGGAGTAGGGAGTTATAATTTTAGTGTAAGAAAAATAGTCGCCAAGTATGGCATAGAAAGGTAAATGAGCATACCGGCTCTTGAACTTGATCAACATAGTTTTTACTCTTTACTTCTTTGTTTCATTGAATTGCAATTTTTCAACTCCTTTGTCTATATTGTTTGTATTTATAGTTATTTTTCTTGTATTTACATGTATATTGTTTGTATTTATGTGCTTTGTTTGTCTTCTTGTGCCTATGATCCCATAGATCTTGACACTTTTCTGCGCTTTTCATCTTGACAACACTTTTTCGCAATTATTATTGATGTTTGGCTAAGTCATGCATAATCTCGTGTATAGTATCATTGCAATACATCCTTGTTAGTTATGCCCAAGAGAGAAAAGTTTGCTGTTTCTTTTTTGCATTACCTTACTATTTTGAATGTGATGTCTTTTTATGTGTCTTTCCATTGTCTTTCTGTGAACCGTGCACTATTCGGGTATATATGGCAGTTAATGATAGTTTACTCTTAGAAATAAGTATTTCAAAAAAATCCCTGCAAAGATGAAACAAATTAACAGTTATGAGGGACTTTCTATTGTTTTCCTGTAAACCATGTGCTGTAGTATTGGCCGGTAGTGATCTATGTGGTTAGGATTGTTCTTTCTAAAATCATTTTTTGATAATCTTTCAATTGTTTCCTTATAATAAAATCATTTTTCATAACGATAAGTATTTCAAATATCTTGACTATAGAAGAACAATCTAAAATTGGAAATAGGGAAACTTGCAAGGATGGCTTTTGTCAGAGTTGACGTTGGAACTCTATTGATACCACTTCGCTGCCCAAGAATGATACTCATGCGGTCATGCCTATGCTGCCATGCTTGCTTGTTATGAATTATTATCTGAGATTCTTTCGAGTACTAGTTTGCTCATGCAGGAAGGTTCTTTGATAAATTCTACGCTTATAATCAATGCCCTTTATAGGGACAACCTGCTGATAAGGAAGTCAAGGATGCTCCTCCTGGAAATCGTTTAAATGCTGTGATCGAAAAGATTGAACGCCTATATGTGGTATGAATTTTGGTGTTTACTCTTTGCTATATTAGATTTGTCAGTGACACACACACAAGTACGCGTGTGTGTGTATATATATATGTATTTATATATATATATGTATGTATGTATGTGTGTGTGTGTATTGAAAGACTCTTCCTGCATCTGCATGATCTCTTTTTGCTTAGTCTTATTATTTTGCACTTGATCTGCTAATTACTTATTATGTCTTTTAGGGCAAACAAAGTGATGACGAGGAAGATCTTAATGATTTCCCAGATGATGATGAATATGACACTGAAGATTCTTTCATAGATGATACTGAGCTGGTTGGCCACATCATGTTCTTTAACTTTATCTACCTTATACGAATATCTATTGTTTTCTGTTATATCCTAATGATTTTTATAATCCTCGTGAATCTTTTACGGAACTTTGTGCAGATGACTTTTACATGTTGTAGTTAAAATACCCCGTTTCTTGTTGTGCAGGATGAGTATTTTCAGGTTGATAACTCAGCAATAAAGCATGATGGTTTCTTTGTCAATCGCGGAAAGTTGGAGCGTGTGTGAGTTTTCTTCTTTGACTTTTTTTGGCATTGATTCTTGCTCTTCCTTGTGGCTTAAGTGGTGAAGCTTATAACGGTTAAATCATTTTCTTCTTCACCCATTTTTTGTTGAGAAGCAGCATCCGAATAGAGCTGCTACTCCTTCTCCACCCTGCCAAATAATACAGCAAAAAGATTTGCTACAAAAACTTGGTTATTAAATCTGAAAGTACGAGGTACAAAGAAAACTTAAAAGAATTTCAACTATTTCAAAAAACAAAGCATGTGTGCTAAAGTGACACAAATGAAGCAGTTTCGAATACAAATATTCCACCAAAGAGTACATATTCGATTAACATTGTAAGCGGTGCGAGGGTTACGTAGATAATTAAATTGTATTTGTTAGTTCCAAATGTAAATGTCTTTCTTTCTTTACTTTCTTTATTGTTGTTAAATAACTTATCATTTTGTAAGCATCAATTTTGGGATATCTTGGTTTCTCTAAGTGTAAACTGGCTGTTAATATCATTCTTTGAGGGAACCTACTGAGCTACTTGAATTTTGAATATGTTTGCTTTTGTTTAAACAAAGTATTGACCAAACTGTTGGTTTCCTATGGTTTAAACTACATCTCGTTGCCTATGAAATTCTTTCCTCTTTCTTTCCCCCCTTGTCCACTAAGTTATGTTTTCTCCTATGATTCAGGACAGATCTTTGTTTCTTTTGGGACTTTGGTTTAGTTCTTTGTATCGATTCATATGCCCTTATTCTCTCCCTCATTATTAAGAGTGTGTTTATCAAACTGGCCCATTATTTCAATTTCAAATTTGAAATATGGAATGAAGTTTAAAAAACACGTTCAACTGTGTTTTCATGTCCAAACACAATTTCAACTTTAATATCCTTTTTCAACTTAACGTCAAATACTAAGTTTTCCAAATATCAACCAATCCATGTCCAAATGCCTATAACGGATTCTTCTTTTCATTTGGGAGTTTCTAACTGACATGATTTTCTCTTAGTGAACTAGCATCACCAAAGAACCAGCAACCAAAAAAGCGTAGAAGAAAAGATCTGGCAAAAAGCAATGTTGGGGACGATGATGGACATAGTCCAAGTAAACCTGTAAAAGTAGGAAAGAAGTCTGGGAAACCAGTACCAGTTGTTAGTGGAACTTCTCACCCATCTCATGGTGTCACTTTGCAAAATGTATCCCATGAAGGAGAAAAATTCCTGAATCAGTTGAATGCTTCTGAAATACCGATAACAAAGAAAGCTGCAGATACCCAAAGTATGCTGGAGCAATCTCCATCAGTATCATTGCGTTGTGATTCTGCACAAGAAAAAGACTTTGACCAGCAGAAAATTGGAGTTATCCAATCCAAGAATCCAGATGGTTCTGAAATATCTGGGAATTCTACTCAGAGGCATGACAAAAGTTCTTATACTCAAGAGAGATCTGTTGTGGGAAGACCGGTTAACGTTTCTGACGGAGTAGACCAATCTGTTCAGCGACGTGGTGAAAAGTTTAACGTCAGTGGTGAGGGCAGGAACTCAGTTCAGCCGGTTAACGTTTCTGACGGAGTAGACCAATCTGTTCAGCGACGTGGTGAAAAGTTTAACGTCAGTGGTGAGGGCAGGAACTCAGTTCAGACTATGGTGAGCTGTTTACTCCCTACGCTAGTGCGTTTCTTTGCTATCTGCCAAATGTTTGATAACGTGAATCATTATGCCATGGTATTTGTGTATCAATTTCTATCAACATGCAACGGTAATGATTGCTTGAGAACATTACAGAAAGAAACTCTTTTCCAGGTCATCATTCTAGGTAGGGATAGGCGGATAACACTTGTTCATGACCAGATGAAGCCTTTGAAATGTTTACAAGGAAGTAAAGCTGCACCGTTATGAGCCAAATAATGTCAAAAGATGTTAGAAAAAGTATGCTTCCATGGAATCTTAGGGTCTTCTATGGCATTAGCAAAAGTTTTTCATCCTTCACCAGAGATTAACGGTCTTTCCAAAGTCAAAGCGGTTGCCTCAGGAAAGATGCTAAATATGCCTTCACCAATTCACTTTTATACATTGGAGAAAACTAAATTTAAGTGTTAATAAATAGGACTTTGGGTCTAACTCATCATCGAAAGGTAGTTCAAGAGGTGTATACTTTGTTTGATAAGGTACATCACTTTTTATTTAAGAAATGGGCAAAGTTGTTATACAAGAAGTACACCAAAGAGTAGAAAATCCACAAAAAGAGATGATGTTCTACAAAAGCACCCAATCATCTATATAACAAGGAAACTCGTGGGTGCACCAAAAAGGAAATAAGGGATAAGAGATGTATCTTTACAAATTTCATCTCTACACCCTCAAAAACTCTACTACTTCTTTCTTCAAGAGGTGAGGTTTATCCATGAATACACAAACAAACTACAATTCATACTCTTAATAAATGTGAGATTATAACATCCTCGCACTCTTAGGATTAGACGTTTGGAGTATGGAGTAATATAACATAGGGGCTTAACATTGGGAAGACCACCTTATAAAAAAAGAACCATTGGGTAGACCACTATCAGGGATGGCTCTGGCTTTATAACATAATAGAGTAAATGGACTTTATGTGCTCTAACAACTTAAGCTCTTGGATGAGATGGACACACAATTTAAAATGGTTTGGAGGTCCTGATTACCGGTATCTTTAGAAAGAATTTCCTCGGCTTGGCTAAAAGAATAGCCGGGCCTGCATATCAGGGGCATATGATGGAGACATAATTATGTAATTAAAAGTTTGATCTCTAACATATTAGGTTTTAGATTAAACAGTCACATAATTCAACAATAAATATTACATAATAATCGGCACCACAGGCCCACGAGAATTTCTCGGTATCAAGAAGTATACATAATAATCAAGAAGAGCCAGCCCCCGGGCTTTGGTCTAGTAGTAAGAGCAACGTGTAATATGTGGATTAGTCGCACATCATGGGTTTGAACCATGCTTTAGACAAAAGCCTGGTATTTAAATGGAGAAGCGTAGAGGAGCGCCCTTGTTATCCACTGAGTTTTGACCCGTGCGCCATTGGCCCTCAGGGATTTCTCCATTATCAAGAAAAATGAAATATGAAGACCTTCTAAAGTCCTTTTCCCCCCTCTACTCAGTTTCCCTTGCGACTACCATAAAATTTTGGTAGTAGTTAAAATTAAAGATATAAGCATACATCACAATCAAGAAGACATTTTATAGGTCTAGCAAGTCATTGTTTTCCTCCCTACTCAGTTGGTTTGCCTTGTGGCTACCCAAGATCTGTAGAAGTAACTTAAATGAAGGTATGATTTATTTAGAGAGTGCAATATTTTTTTTTTCAATGAGTACAATGTTTCAGAATCTTTAAAAGTACTTACTGGCTTTTCTTTAGCAGCTTGAAATTGTTATTGACTCTAATGAAACAAGAATCTAAATACTTGAGCAAATTTGCTTCCACCTTATATTAGAATTGGTAATAGACATGCCCATTGTGTTTTTAGATATTCTGTATCCTTTTGACCAATTAAAAAAAAGATTCTGTATCCATTTTTAATCATCTCAAGTGTGAGATTCATTTCTTATTTCTTATTTTATTGATATTTTTCTCTCTCTATCTATGTCTGTGTTTCGCTCTGTGTGTCTCTGAATCTTATATGGTGCAGGCTTAAAAGGTCATATCTGAGATTCCCATTAAACTTTTATTCTTGCTGTAACTGACGCTCAGCCGCTGCCTAAAACTATGCAGAAAGGTCCTGCCATGCAGCGAAAGGAAGGATCTAGTGGTAGACCAAAAGGTACAATGCTTGAGAAGGCCATCAGGGATTTGGAGAAGATTGTTGCAGAATGTACGCCCAAAACCTCTGATATTTGTTTTTTTAATCAGTGATAATTCATTTTCTTATAGATTGGTCATCTATTTCAATCTATGAAATATCACAGCGAGGCCACCAAATATGGAGGTTCAGGATGGTGATAATTCATCCCAGGCTATCAAAAGGAGGTTACCACCTGAAATAAAGCAGAAGCTGGCTAAAGTTGCCAGATTGGCGGTATAGACTAAGCTATATGGTTTAATTCATTTTATCCTTACTGTTTGAATTGATTTGATGTTATAGTCCATTGCATGCTTATCAAATCCAAATATTTTCATTTATGGTTGCAGCAAGCTAGTCATGGAAAAATATCCCAGGACTTAATTAATCGTTTAATGAGTATTGTTGGCCACTTGATACAACTTCGCACATTGAAGGTATTTTTGTGTAACATTTGAATGTCCTACGAAGAGTTTATTTTCACGCTCACATTGCATTGAGTACAAGCTATTGACTGTATCTATTTCAAAAATTATGCCATATCTCAATTATGTTATGGAGATCTGCGAGGTTGTTATAGCAGTCGATTGTAGTGATGGTGTCTTTCTCTATCTTGGTTTCATATCTTCATTGGAAGGCCAAAATACATCTAAAATCTTGCAATGCATAATCTTAGAATCCATCATAGTTGTGAAGCTGGAAGAGACGTAGAATCAGATCCATTGTCAAATGTGATCTATTGCTGATCTGTTTCAATTTGAGAGCTAAGACCAGCCTGATCTCTCATGTAATCGCTATTGTTTACTACTGATAAGGCCCTTACCCCTCACACGAACTTGGTTAAAAAAGTGGAAAGGTAAATTGCTCGAGTTCCTACCACTAATTTTTAACAATTATGTGGTTAGTTGGTCTTTTCACTATCCGTCACTTTCCAGCCCTTATCCTATGTTCTCTCTTTCCCACACTGAAAGCAACACTTAGAAGCATTATTTACTTTGAATTCGAACAATTTCCATTTGACTCTTTGCAAATCTTAGTGAGTGTTACAATTTCTGGCTTCATGTTGTTGGTGCTTTTTTCCCGTCATTGTCTTAGAAATTATGACTGATCCGATATTTGTTCTGGCTGCAGAGGAATTTGAAAATCATGGTCAATATGGGACTGTCAGCAAAACAGGAGAAAGATAACAGGGTTCATCAAATAAAGAGGGAGGTCGCTGAGATGATTAAGTTGCGGATTCCATTGATGAAATCCAAGGTGTGACTTTGGAATAATATGCTTATTTTTTGCCATGACTGCATGCTGTCTTTGCTAGCATTTGGGGGATTCAGATCTTTCCATAAAGTTGTCATTGTTCCCTAGTGGTCGGGAAAAAAGAGTTCCATTTTTGTAGAAGAGGATGTTTCAACGGGAAATCTTAAATTAAACTCCGTTCCCGAGAGTGTTGGAGCTGGTTTTATAAAAAAGAAATCTACAACATATCTTTTTACTGATGCTCGCGTGTGCTTGCAGTTACTTGAGCAACAAGCTGGAGCTTCTGATGACTTCCAAGAAGCAAGTGCTGAAGAGAAAGAAGCCTTTAAGAGAAAATACAGCATGGATGTTGCACTAGAAGACAAAATATGTGACCTTTATGATCATTTTGTTGAGGTGCTTTTGCCCCATCCCGACCCCCACCCCCATCGCCTCAAACTAAAATGTCCTTGACAAGATTGCTTCTTACTGGAACAGTGGATGTTGGAGATTTACTTGGTCTTTATTTGTAGGGGCTGGATGAAGATGCTGGTCCACAAGTCAGAAAGTTGTATGCAGAGGTTAGGGGACATGCGAATTTTACTTATTCTTTAAGAAAGAACACCAGGTTTTCTATGCTTGTTCTATGCTTGGTACTTATTCTGTATCATGTGCCTCACTTCATTTGCAATTGGGGCATCTAGGAAATTTTAGTACTTTATGCAAACTACTTTCAAAGGCATCTGAAGGTAGACTCTTCACTCTAGAGCACAAGTCCTCCCACCTGGGGGGCAGTTTTTGGTGGATGTAAGAGTCTGTTCTCTATTGTGGTGGTCATTTAATGATGTTCTTCTTCTTAGATCCTTTAAATGACATTTTCCACTGCGGAACTCTGATGTAATATTCATGATTTTGGTCGTGACAATATGAACTTGGAGCTGCTTTGGCATTTTGGGGTTTTCCAAAATCTTCCTAGTTTTGCCTGTGATGTTTCTTTAACTTTAATTGTTATGTTTTGTTTTTCATCAGCTTGCAGGATTTTGGCCAAATGGCTTTATGGACAATCATGGTATTAAACGTGCTATATGTAGAGCAAAAGACAGGAGGAGAGCATTGCACGCCCGGCGTAAGGTAAAAATGCCCTGTTTGTCTTTATTTTCTTTCCTTTGTTTAGTTTATTAAGCATTTATCTTGTAGCTCTTAAGCTGAGAGCGTGCATTCACAATGGAGCTCTGTTTTAGGTAAATGTATAAAATCAATTTGAGCTAAGAACAGCATTCCCATTAAGATTTTGCTTGGACAGAAGAATGAACCGGGTGTTAGATAAAAATTTCCAGTCAAAAAAGATTCAATCTTTTCCCTAAAAACATGCTTAAGGAATGAAATTGTACTAGAGAGGACAAAATGTAATAGGTGTGCTAATATTCTTTAGTGATTTTTAGTTTGCCTTAATAACAAATTGAATTGGCTCAAAGATATAACCATTGAAAAAGTTTACCCTCAACTGTAGACCAATTAACTTCACATTCATTGAGTCCACTATCAAGCACGTGTAAGGAATTAATTGTACCACAGAGAGGAAAAGTAAACACGTCTGCTAATATGCTTTAACTGTTTCTATTTTCCTGATAACGAATAAGTTTTGGCTCATACAACAATATAATAAGTGTACCTTAAAGTCTCGACCAATTAACCTCGCTATCTCATTAAGTCCACTATCAAACACATCATACTTGAGAAAACAGATCACCTATATGCTTTTGAGATGGATTTTCAATACAATGAATTTAGAAAAATAATGAAGGAATTTGCAGTTTTAAAGGCCTTCAGGACGTAGCTGACCTTTTGATAGCCAAATTAACTTGATTTCAGTTCAGAATCTGACAATTAATTTCTGGTAGATTTTAGAATCTCAGAAGTTACAGTGTGGCATGACCACTCAGTAGTTTCTCTTTAGTTATTTAAAAAGAAAAAACTACTGTGTGGTCATGGTAGTTTTAACTACTAGACGTTTTTCCTCTGAGGTGAAAGTTCCAATTTATTGATATGATGGTGAAGATCCCTGCATTGCAGATGTATACAAAAAGTACAGAATATCATCCAAAAAAAATGAAGTAAAGAATCTTATTAAAACATATTAGTCTAAAAAGAGCTTCCAGTCATCAATCTGAAGGAGCTTTTTTCAATGTTCTCCTTCTCCACCTTTTCTTCTGAACTTCAATCCTAGTTGCTTATTTTGTATTGTTTTGGCTTTACCAATTCAACACCAGACAAATTCCACTTTGCAAAACCCAATTTATATACAATCGGGCAGTGAAGCAACACACAATTGACGCGCATCCTCCTTATTGCATATCAACTTCCAACTAATGTGGATTATCATTTTTCCTAATTTCTCTGCCGTTAGGATTGCTCCCCCACAATTGTTTAAAAACAACAATTACTATGCCTCAGTCCCAAACAAGTTGTGGTCGGCTCCCCGTGCTATTACTTAAACAAAACAAAAAAACATCCCCTGGTACCCTAGGGCCGTGTATCGAGGCGTGAAAAAAGTATCTTTTCTTCACAGAATTATTTCAATATGAACATGCCACCCATTTTCCCTTTTATTTCCAACTTTGTATGACTATATGTTACACTTTGCCTGTACAACAATCCAAGTAATTTTTTAGCTCTTTAATCTTTTACCTCTGCATATTTCTTCAAAAAAATAAATTATTATTTTAAAAGTGAACCTACTGGAGTGATTTCTTGTGTATAAAGACATGCACATACACCCAGACCCAACAACAATACCTGTGCCTCAATTCTAAGCTAGCGGGGTCGGCTGTATGAATCTTTGATATTCATTTTGCTCGATTTGTACCTGTCTCTTACCAATACTCAATTTGGAGGTTTTGTCCAGAATTGTTTAAACCATAATAGTATTCTCTTTGGATAATGGATTTGACTTCCTCAACATCACATAATATTATTAACAATTATTCGGAAAAAAAGTGATAGATTCATGTTATCTTCCCTTCTCATACAGCTATGAAACCCGTCAAATGAACCCTCTTGGCTGCTTTATCCATCTCCATCATGTCACCGAGTTTGCGTGACTAGTGTGAACACCACAGGTGATAAGGGATCCCTTGTCGAAGGAGCATGTCCACTTTCCTCATCTGATTCCCTTGTACAATTTGAGCTTTTCTCAAACCCTTTGAGATGTCGAAGAACCCCCTTTGCAGGTCCAATTTGCAAAGAAGTCTTGCTTCAGTGTTTCTCATCCTAGAGTCCACTAACTTTTTTGCTACTAGAACTGCTTCTAGTGTCTACTTTCTTTCAATAAGATCATTTTGTGATGTCGACGTTGTCACATCTCACATGTAAGAGAGTTGCAGTCAATTGTTTAATAATTGTTCAAGCATAATCTGTTTACCTTGGGCATCAAGTTGTAGAAACCAGTGTCTTGAATGTCTTTTCTTATATAGTTCCCTTGGAGCAAGAGCAAAATTATTTTCATAAACTTGTCAAGATTCGTTCGACCTTTTCCTAATGATAATTAAAGAGGTCTATTAGGGTGATTAATATACTCTATACTGAAAAAAAAGCTGTATCTTAGAAGGATGTCTAGGTATCTTATTTTCTGTGTGAATCAACCATCAATTCCTCAATTGTTTTGTCAAAATTTACTTACTTGCAAATTACAGTAGAAGTACTACGAATCACAGTTTTCTATAATGAAAAATATTCAGGAAATGTTTAAAGAAATCATAGTAAAAGAAAATAATGTTTGGTTGCTCAAATAGTAAGTGTGATGTAAAATGGGATAGATGGAGTAAATTATTCTGAGGGTCGAATGATCAATCTTCAATTTTATTTCAAAAATTGATTGTCGTTGTTATAGCTTTTTTTACTGTTTAGATGAGTAGACTTTAGATATTACATGAGAAACTAACGTATTAGAATTGAAGAACGTTCATTTTTTGGCTTCAGTAAGTAAATTATTCTTTTGGGACAAAGGGAGTACATATACAAATGAGTGGAGGTTTCCAATTAGGCAAATAGGGACAGTGTGCACTGTGCACTATGTGTCTTGGTAGGGCTGTCGGAGGTATTAGTCTATATCTAAAAGCTGAGTTGAATTTCACATAGAATTCGGTCCCTAGTGGTTCTAATCTTCATCTCTCAAGGAATTGCATAAAATTGCAGTGTCGGCAACATGTTTCTTTGTAGCTTTCTATAATGTATAAAGTTAATTTGTCTTCTTTATTTAGGATGGAGAGAAAATTAGGAGGAATAAGTTATTGACCCCTAAGGTAGAGGAAACTGGCAGAGCAGATGCTGTGCCTATTGCTCAGTCAGTGCATATCCAAGAAAATGTTGTAATTGATCATTCTTCAACTTCAACAAACAAGCCATTATCCAGTACTGCCGCAGTGAATGCTTCTACAAGAATGCCTGTTTCCTCAGCAAATGGTCCTGACGTGGATCGGCTGAAGCAGGAGAAACTAAAGGGAGTTTCTGGCAACTCTGTTGATCCACGAGCAGCAGATGCTTTGCCGAAAAAGAAAATAAAGAGGAAACAAGAGTCGGAATTGGGTGAAAGTCAATTCCACACCGAGAAGTTGACTTCCATACAGGCGGAGGAGAAGAACAAAACCAATAAGCAGACTGTCTGTCCTCCTCTAAAACCAAATAATGTTCAGCAAGTAGCGCCCTCACTCTGAACAGCTGACATGATGTAAGTTCTCCTTTTGGCGGCTTCATTGATTGTAACTCTTACTTTTCTACTTTTGTATGTATATAGTTGTTAACATGGTGTATTACTGATAAGAAACTCAGACTTGAGAAGCTGAGTTTCTTATTTTGAAGTTACAGCTGAATGCACATTTAGTTTCATCATGAAGGCAAAAAGTTAGAAAGAAGATTGATTTCATATGGGCACTGTTAGATAAGGCCCTCTGTTGGGCATTTTGATGCTAGTTTTTATGGCCTGGACTTTGCTCGCTTCCATAGTTCATTGCAGCACCAGCTTTATGTGACTTGTAATTCCATACTCTGTTCTGAGTGAGTCTGATCTAGTTATACTCTGTATCCTGATTGGGTACAACCCAACAATTTTCTAGAACAAGCAAAGTTCTCGTTTTCAGAGGCTGTTGGTAAGCTAAACAAAAAACAGAAATATTTCCTGCTCTCCACCCAAAAACCACAACTCAAGATCACGCCTAAAATGACATTTTTCAGTTTATCTCTTAGGTCCAAAACGATCCTAGATTCTTCTTTTTCTGTTAATTCTTTCTTTTTTCCTTAAAACGAAACAATAGATACTCTTAGGTTTAATTGCTTTAAGCTGTTTGGTCGTTCTTAACATATTAATTTTAACCACCGTGTCTCAAAAGAATGTTTTGAGTTTTGGGCATTTTTTAATTTTAACCACCGTGTCTCGAAGAATGTTTTGAGTTTTGGGCATTTTCTGATAACAAATATCCACTTAGAAATTCTCATATATACAGCTGTTTTCTGGATATTGTTAAAATGTAAAGTTAAGGAATATTAACCAAGGGGGGGGGGGGGGGGGGGGGGGGGGGGGGAGGGTAATTGTGTTGGGAAAAAGTTAAAAATCCACTGGTATTCAGGTTCAATAAATAAATAAAGGCAATTCCATAATGGAAATTTTTTCTTCAAATTAGTATGTGGTTAGTATTAGGGGTGACAATTTGAGCCCAAACTCATTCAACCCGTCCAATCCGCTCAGAGATTAATGGGTTGGGTTATAAACATTTTAGTTCATGGGTCTATTTGGGCTGTGTCCAAGTTAACCCATTATTTTATTAGGGGTTTCTTCATTTCTAAACATTATTGGAAACTTTATTACCCTAAATATCCATATTTAGTTAATTACCCGGCATAAACATATTTTGTTTACAAAATATATACAATCCACCTTAAAATGCCGTAAATCCATTATTTGTGCCTTCAATCAATCAAGGTATTTACAACCTTTTCTTTTGCTCTCTCCTCTCTCCCCTTTTCTCTCTGGATTCTCTTTTGATATCCCTGCTTCCTCTCTGACCGACCTTAAACTAAAATAGTATGCTGACCGACCAACATGTATTCCAGTATTCGACATATGAACAATGACGCAATCCTATATTAAAAACCAGCATTCTGTGGGATCAGTACTTACAACAGGCAATCTGTAATAGTTTTAATTTATTGTAATATGATAGTGTAAAGTTTTATACAGTATCATTTACTCCCGTATCTGTTTGACTTTTCTTTTCTTTCTTCCTCCTGCAATTATATATAGCATGCAGTTTTCTGCAATTTGTACTCCTCTGTAAATGACTTATTATTAAATTCATAACTCTACCTCTTGCTCTTGCGTGTGATCTCTTTCATAGGAACTTAAGAAAAAAGGTTTTTGTCTACACAATCACTTTTTCCCTCCATCTTCCTTCTGTATTCATCCTATATTAAAAAAGGAACGATCATACTAAACAAACAATCAACTAAATAAATATGGGATCAGAAATAAAAGATATTCAAGAAGAATGAAACTAACATTGAACTTGGGTTTTCAAGAATATTCATGGTTCTGTTGGGTTTTTGAATAATTTTTCATACATTATTTTTACCCAGTTATATACAACTACAATATCATACCACTTAAATATAAATTTTATACAAAATTTATACAATATGTCTTTTGTATATTTTGTATCTAATTTATACATAGTAAAAAAAATATTTCGTACAACTAATTATATATTATACAATTTATCTGCAACTTTCATACATTATTTCTACTCAATTAAATACAACTACAATAACATACAACTTAAATACAAATTTTATACAATATGTCTTTTGTATATTTTGTATCTAATTTAACATAGTAAAAATAAATTTCAAACAACTAATTATATATTATACAACTTATCTACAATTTTCATACATTATTTCTACTCAGTTATATACAACTACAATATCATACAACTTAAATATAATTTTTATACAATGTTGCTCAACTTTCATACAATAGTTAAATAAAAATATTTATATAAACAACAGAATAAAATTTTAGTTTTTCTACAATTTCGTAAATATGATGTATATCATGTCTTCTTCTTCTTCTTCTTCTTCTTCTTCCAACACCCCGTCCAAACAAATAATGATTTCTAAAACCCAAATTCGAATTCAAAGTTTCAAAGTTTTTTAGAGGCTGTCGATGGTGGAATTGTTGTTCTCTTTTCCTTTGCTTTACATTACTGAAATTAGGGATTTAGAGATAGAGAAAGACGTAGAGAGAATTCTCAATTCTTTGCAACAACACCCAATTCAAACAAATAATATTTTTTTGAAAACCCAAATTCGAATTCAAATCTTCAAAGCTTTTTAATGATTGTCAATGGTGGAATCGTGGGAGAGTGCAAGATACGTGGGGGAGGGGGTGAGATATGGAGAGAGAAACGTGGGGGGAGTGGAAGATACGTTAGAGTTATTTTAGAATACTAATTATTATCATTAATACTCTTAAAATGTACATAAATGATAATTGGGTATATAGAATGTAATTATAGTAAACTTGAGTAGGGAGGGTAATATAGTTTCATATAATGTATAGGAATATAAAAATTCCTATTTATTTTTGGGAGAATGTCACAGTTGCCCACAAAAATAAAACTATTTACCCTTGTCTACCCACTTATTTTTCTACCCATCAAACTAATTACATTTCCTACCCATAGTAGTATTTGTGGGGATTTTTTTTTCTTTATTCTCCAGTCCTTCTTTATTTCTATGCTTCTTTTTTTTTTTCCTTTTTTCTTTATTTTCTCCTTTCTTTTTCTCGTTTTCTTCTTTTTTTTTTCTTCTTTTTTCCTTTTCAAAATTTCATTTAACTTCTTTTTTTATATTCTTTTTCTTTTCATAATCTAATTCATTTACTGTTTTCACTATTTTTTATTATTATTATTTTTATATACTATTACTAAAGAAAAATAAAATTGTGTATCAATTAAATGTAGGTAATACAATAAAGAAAATATTAACTAACATATGATACCAGTATAGTATATAGCTATACCAACAAAATATACAATTGTACGCAAAGAGTTAATTTTTTCTAATTCAATTATTAAACAGAAGTAATATCAGTTGTCAATAAAAATTTCAAAAAATTCTAAAATGGTCTAATTGTAAGAGTATACCGTTTACATTATATAGCTTACTATATATATATATATATATATATATATTTTTTTTTTTTTTTGGCATTTTCAATTTGCCCCTCACACTGGGTAAAAGCTTATAGAAAATTAAGAGGAAAAAGGGAAGTAAATTTACGGTATGTGATTTTTATTGGTATTGTATCTTTTTTTTTATCTTGAGCCGAGGGCCTGTTGGAAACAACCTCTCTACCTGCACTAGGTAGGGGTAAGGTCGACCCCGCATGTTGGGGTTAAACTGGGTTTGTTGTTGTTGTTGTTGCATACTATTACAACATATTGTTACGGTATATTGCATATTATTACAATATACTATAACAATATATTGTATACTATAATGGTATACTGTTGCAGTATAATTATATACTCCTATAGTATATTGTATACTATAGCGGTATACCGTTAGGTAACTGTGTTCTTCTTCGATTATTACAATATAGCGTTGCAGTATATTGCAAACTATAATAGTATATTGTTGCAGTATAGCTATATACTCCTACAACATATTGTATACCCTAGTCGTATACCATTGGGTAGTTGTGTTCTTTGATTTTCAGCTGAAAATTTCGATCTCAATCACCTTAAATCAACTCCAAATGCTATCAAATTTCAGTATGAACTTCCAAAAGGTACTATAAACAATATTTAACAGTACCCACTTTGAATCAAACAAGAAATCTCAAAATAAAATTTTTAAACTCCTCACAAAAAACCTACGTGTAAGCCATGTCATGCGTTAGAGTCAAACGCTCCTCGTGTGTTTATTGCTGACTCACATACTATCAAAGTCTAATACCCACTACGCGCCTTACTTTTCTCTCTATATACATATGCCCTCAACCGCCATGAAATTCCATATCAAAGCTTCAATCAAATAACTGTGCTCTTTTTTCTTCATTCAAAAATCATATCAAAATACTCAAAATTTTGAATAATTTCTGGAAGACGATGCCGAGAAAAGAAATAAGCTAATGCATGGGCGGGTAAATAGTTTGGGCCGCATGGGTAGGAGAAGTAAATAATTTGGGTCTGGACACTAAAGAGTATATAGTTTGGAATTAATGGATATAAAGTGAGATTTTCTCTTTATCTTAATGTTTGATTACTATTACTACCTGTTATTTCTCTTGTATCAGTTTTCTTATTGCATTTTTTGTTGTTATTGTTCTTATCTTTATTATTTTCAACCTGACTTCTTCATTATAATTTTTCTTTTTAAAACCTCCTGAGAATCGCTTTAATCAATCGGGAACAACCTTTCTACCTCTACAAGATAGGAATATGATCTGTCTCCCTACACATTAGCCTGCCCAGATCCTAAATTATGTGAATATATTAGTTTTTTGTTATTGTTGTTGTTGGAATTTTTTAGTGTGTCTATTTTTTTTATGTTTTGATTTCTTAGTAAAGAAGCTGGCTCCGCTATGAGTGTCATCCAGAGAAATACATGATCCACTCACACTGTGTGTACATTCACAACGTTTGACACCAACACTACTAAGTCTGTTAGCATAATATATGCACAAGATTACTAATTAGCGCATAAAATAATCGCATGGAACATCATTAGTTAGAATCTGTCAAAGCTTTATTACCTAAACATGAGAACTTAGAAGAATTACTAGATAAATAATTAAGAGAAATTCCCTAATCCTGGGACAGGATGTGTGCAATGGTGGAGAGGCTGGAACAAATGCAGAGAACCATCCAAGTAACTTGGAGCATGCTGAAACAAGGGATAGTCAAAGTGAACACTGATGGAAGTTTCATGGGAAGCAGGAACAAAGCAGGGATCGGAGGAGTATTAGAAAACACAGATGGAGACTTCATAGCAGCCTTTTCTATACCAGTGAACTGTGGGAGTAATAATATGGCAGAAGCCTTAGCAGCTAGAGCTGGAATACAATTATGTAGAAGCCAAGGTTTTAACAGATTTGAGCTACAAATGAACTCACTAGTCATAGTGGAGATGCTGAAGAACAAGAAGAAGGGTAATGTAAAGATGAGGAGGCTCATAAAGGAGATCATTCAAATGTTAGATCAACATGAAGTTCAGATATCTCATTGCTACAGAGAAGCAAATCAGGTGGCGGATGTTCTGGCAAAACATGCTGCAACTTTGAAAAACAAGAGCCTCTATAGGAGTATACATCAGCTTCCTAGTGCTGCCAGGGATCCTTTTCAATTGGATAAATGGCAGATTCCTAGTTTTAGAAGTAGATATGATAAGTCCAATTTTTATGTAAGTTGAATGTGTAGAGTATATATGAGTCATTTTGTCCATAGGCTCCAATTCTTTTGGAAGAATGGTTTGGTCCACCATTTTTATGTTGTATTCTGCTGTAACATAGAGATTTTGGCCCAGTCCCCCTCTTTTATTACATGAAATATAACTCATACACTGCAAACGCAGTATAGAGATTACCAAAAAAAAAAACATGAGAACTTAGTGGGGCGGATCTACCCTATAAATGGGATTCACGTGAACCCATAATCTTCCCAGCAAATTAATTTTTGCATGTACGTAGTTCACAGAAATGATTTAATATTATCTTTAGGAACTCATGCTTAATTGCTTTTACCTCAAAAAATTCTGAATTGTGAGTATAATTTCTTAAGGAATATTTTAGTTGTCGTTTGCAAATTAATTATTGACTGAACATTAAATTATTCAATGACTTGCTTAAATATTTTTGCTGCAATTAAATTATTGATCTTTCATCTATGATTCTTTATTACAACATATAATTTAATTTTGTAAGTAATTCACATATAATAAATTAGTCATATGTTAAGATTTTTTAATATTTTTGTGCTTCTTTTTTACTAAAATTAGCACAAGTTTCATATTTTGCGATATTAAATTGTTTAAGAAGTGTATTAGTTTTTAATAATATTTAAAATTGATAATAAGTCATAAAATACTAAATGTTCTGGCATGTTGATAAAAAAAACTTGACAATATTTACAAGTACTAAATTTATGTTAAAGTCGGTGGTGCACCCATGATCTCAAAATTTTGAATCCGTCTCTGAAACTTCCCCTCTCTCTCCCCCTGTGACTACAATAATATTTTGCTAATTTTGAATGTACAGATTAGATATTTAAGAGAGTTGCTTGAATTTTGTTTAATAAGGCAAGGAGTAAGTAGCTAAGTCATAGACCAAATATAGTTGGACAAAGAAAAAGTTGCACCCAAGAAGCCTGCAATGCATGTGGAAACTGCATAGTTAATATTTTTGTAAAAACCTTTTTTAATTGCTCCTACGCCAATCTGCTAAAGGGGGTGGGTGGTTTGGAATTGACATCAAACGACTTACCTGTATCAATTACTTCTTCTAGTAAAAATCATCATTCTGCAGAAGTCCACATTCCACGTTGACCATGCATGTATATTGCTTTTTTATATAGATTGGATGGTTTATACCATATACACTTCTTGACATGTTATCAAACTGAATTTGCCATAAATTAAAGAGTTAATCTGATATGGACATTTTGAAATAGAAAATTTCCTTACCTTTTTTTTTGGGTCAAAGATAAAAGGCAAAATTAATTCTGAAAATTTGAAGGGAAAAAATGTCTAATAATGTTAAAGAACAACCTGCAAAAGAGCTCCCTTACTAATATTTATTTTTCCTTTTAAAGATATGACAACTGAAAAAAGGAAAATTTGAAGCAGTCCCATGTGTGAATTTCAGACAAAGAAGACAGAGCATTCTCTTTGTACCCACCAATTCAAAAGCTAATGCAATGCACATTACTCATTACCAAATCACAGTGGCGGAGCTAGCCTTTTTCATATGGGATCGGTTGAAATCAGTAATTTTTGTCCAAATTCGGTATTTATCTTAATAAGTTATTGAATTATGTAGAAATTATTAATTTAGAATCCATTAACTTACAAAAATTAAAATATTAAACCCATAAATTTCAAATCTTGATTCCGCCTCTACCAAATCAATGTATTATGAAGAGGTCATATAAATTATAACGTCAAGATCTTAATTTGGGCAAAACCCTAAAAGTTTGAGGTGAGTGCTTAGATAGCTTGACCAGCTCTAACAAAATCATCAACCTGAATTTTTCTTTTTTTCGTTTATTTACTCAGCAATATGAGATTTTTACCAGATAAAATCAGAACTACCAAAAAGATAAATTAACTAAACGAAAGTAGAAATTTCTTATGGGGAGTGAATACTGTGTATGGTCAGAACGGGTCTGTCCTTCTTATGACTGATCGAGGTTGGATCATGATAGGCCATGGTTCGGCCTCGTGTTATATCGAGTCTCAGTGCGGAGTTAGATTGCTGAGCCCGTAATTCAGAGACCGACCACGGTCGAGATCAGCCAAGATCGAGAACGAGCAGAATGGAGATCGAGCAAGACCGATGAAAGTTAACCTAGTCAAATAACGGTACGCCGAAATATCTACAATCGAGCAAGGATCACGATGAAAATCTCGGCACGTATCAAGATGAGGCCGATTAATTAGCCAATCATGAGATTTCTTACTATATTTAGAATTGTACCATAAGTAGGACTCCCCTACTATATAAAGGGGGTCTAATCATTTGTAAATGCATCATATTCACGCAATACAAAGCAATATACTACTCATTTCCTTAAGCTCTCTATACTCTGTTACTTTGTTCATATCTCATTTTTCTCATTCATTTGGTTCGAGGTTAACTTATCTCGAGGGCCAAAGCTGCATATCTCATTTGGTTTGTTTTTATTTTCTTTATAGTTAATTTCAATATCAGTTTGCATATTTTCTCAGTTTGTGTCACGTGTCCTTAAAAGCACATATAAATTCAATTGTTATCCGTTTTTAGGGTAAATAGTTTGGCGCCCACAATGGGGCTAAGGATAACTGTGATTGCCTGGTACTAACTTTAGTAACACACACTATTTTATACTTGTTCTTTTGAGTATCTTTGATTCCAGGATTAGCATGTTGAATTCTCAAGCAACACCCACACACATAACAATGGCCTTGGTTTCCACGACGAGAACGACAACATAGCCACCCCAGGGAACGAAGTACCCCCAGTTGACCTCGATGGAGTCCCGGACGTAGACCTAATCAACATCAGTTCCCATGTTGCTATTAATGCAAAATCTGGCCATTGACCCTGAGAATAACGTCCGTGGAGACGGTCACAGTGCACAGGGCGGCGAAGAAGACGAGATCGGCCTTCGAGTGATATTCGAAATGTTGCAGGCTCAACAAGATGCAATAGCACAACTCCAAAACCATGCACCGAGCATGGTCGAGCCCGAGCCATCGTAGGAAGTTGTTCATAGGGCCGAATCGATGTCAAGAAGATCAAACGAAAATGAATCAGGGACCGACCCCGCAATCATGAAGATGCTCGAGGAGCTGACAAAGCGAGTTGAATAGGGGAAGAAGAACATTGAAGCAAATGAAAAGAAGGTGGAAACCTATAACTCCAGGGTTGATCAAATTTCGGGGGCACCACTGATTTTGAAGGGTTTGGATTCAAAGAAGTTCGTGCCTCCCGAGCGTGTCTCCTAAACCAATTCCCAAGAAGTTCCACATGCCAGAAATTCCCAAGTACAATGGGACGACCGACCCCAAAGAGCATGTCACTTCTTACACTTGTGCGATTAAGGGGAATGATCTGGAGGACGATGAGATCGAGTCCGTATTGTTTAAGAAATTTGGGGAGACCATGTAAAAGGGAGCAATGATATGGTACCATAATTTGCCACCCAACTCCATTGATTATTTTGACATGCTTGCATATTCCTTCGTTAAACCACACGCCGGAGCTATAAAGGTCGAGACTAGGAAGTCAGACCTCTTCAAGGTAAAGCAGAAAGATAACGAGGTGAGAGTTTGTGTCTCGGTTCCAAATGGAACGTATGGATCTACCACCGGTCGCCGATGATTGGGTTGTTCAAGGCTTCACTGGATTAAACGTACAAATCTCGGTGGCATCACATCAATTAAAGCAGAACTTGATCGAATACCCATCTATTACCTGGGCCGATGTGCATAATCGAGATCATTCAAAGTCTAGGGTCAAAGACGACCAGCTGGGGACTGCTTCGGGTCCGTTTATCCTATCAGGCCCGTCGATAGAGTCAAAAGGGACATTCACTGGGAACCACGGTCAAACAGGGATCGTTACCAGCCATATAATGGAGAACAGAGAAACAACGAACCTGGACGCGACCCCATTCAAGGTGAAAGGATAAATGATCGAGGTCAGAGCTCTCGAGGGCTCATGAGGAAGAATGGTTTTGACAGGAATGTCAAGCCCAAAGAAGCACCACGACTGTCAGAATATAACTTCAATGTTGATGCATCAACTATCGTATCATCCATCAGACGCATCAAAGATACTAGATGGCCTCAACCTCTACAGACCGATCCTGCCTAGAGAAATCCTAACCAAATGTGCAAGTATCATGGCACCCATGGCCATAGAACATAAGATTGCAGACAATGAAGGGAGGAAGTAGCCCGGTTGTTCAACAAAGGGCACCTGCGGGAATTCTTAAGCGATCGGGCCAAGAACCATTTCAGAAACAGAGATTCAAACAGATAGAACGAGAAAGAAGAGCCATAACACGTAATCCCCATGATTGTTGGATGGGCCTATATTCCTCAAGGACCAGTATTTAAATGCACCAAGGTGTCGATCACAAGGGAGAAGCGAACTCGGAATTATGTACCAGAAGGAACCTTGTCTTTCAATGACGAGGATGCAGAGGGGTCGTGCAACCCCATAACGACGTTGTGGTAATATCTATACTTATGAATAAGACTCAAGTTAAACGTTTTTGATTATCCATGTAGCTCGGCCAACATCATTCGATTGAGGGCCGTAGAACAGCTCGGCCTAAAAGATCAAGTTGTGCCTGCGGCTCGAGTACTTAACGGCTTCAACATGGCACGCGAAACTACCAAAATGCGAGATAACGTTGCTAGTGAACGTGGCTGGGACCATCCAAGAGACGAAGTTCCATGTGATCGAGGGCGATATGAGGTATAACGCCTTGTTCGGGAGGCCATGAATCCACAACATGAGGCAAGTACCCTCGACCCTTCACCAGGTTCTAGAGTTCCCTACACTAGAGGGAGTTAAAACAACCTATGGGGAGCAACCCGCCGCCAAGGAAATGTTTGCAGTAGGCGAAGTGATACCAATATCGACACTCTAAACAACGAAAGGGTCAGATTCGAAAAGAAAATAGAAGGCCAAATAGCAACCACAAACACCGCCCTCGACCCTATCAGAGAAGCAGAGGACTGACGAGGATGATGATTATGAGGTTCCTCGATGTATTGGTAAAAAAGAGCTTCACACGTGTAATAAATCTTGATGACTCAACAGTCTATATAGAGCAATGAAAACACGACAGCTGGACGAGACTCTATGAAGAGGTACAAGGCAAAGAGGCACGGCAAATCACACCCACGGTGTAATTAGCTACGGAAATCTCAACCTGATTGAGAAGATGAAGAGACACGGTCAAAAGGTATCTGGGCGGAACAAAGCGTAGATTCAGATATCTTCAAGTAGTGATCCATACGTTACACAACCTTCACGCGAAAATTACAGTTACTCATTGTAACATTATATTAATGTCATAATTAGTCATTAATGCTCAATCACTGAAAAGGGCAGACGTTATATTAGGAAATTCCCTATATAAGGGGGATCCGGACGACTATTGCAATACACTTTACTTTTCGTACATCTCATTAATTTTTCTTTATTACTTTCAATTATCAGTCTTGCCTTGGTTATCAGAAATCCGTGTTCATCCTAAAAATAGCTTTGGTCAAAGGATCTAATTCTTTGGTTAAACAAATTGGTTCAGTTACCGGGAATATGATAATCTCTATTTTCTTTTCAAGCAATATCCTATGAACTATGTCGAACTCAAACGTCAATAACCAACAAAGGGATGAAACTCCATCACTTTTGGGAACCCCACGAGGTTCAAGGGAGAAATCCCCGAAAAGATCCAACAACAATAATAATGGTAATGATCAAACAGGAGAACAAGATCAGGTAAAACAAATGATTGCAGAGTATGTGAGCCAGGCTTTGCAAGAATTTGCGAGGGAATTACCAGCAACGTCACCTGCACCACTGACACCACCCCCAATAATACCATCACCATGGAAAATCCTCAGTCCGGGTTGGAAAACTCAGGAAGGGGAGATACTCCTAATGAATCTCTCGAAGTGAGACTAAGTATGTCTAATAACTCTGAATTACAGACTTTATTACTAACTTTGCAGAAACAGGTGAAGGAACAAAACGATCGAATCGAACAAATTCCTGGAGTACCACCTATTATCAAAGGCATTGACGTTGATAGATATTCTCAACAACCTTGGAAACCAAGCGCAACACCCGTACCTATTCCCAAGAAATTTAAAATGCCTGACGTTCCTAAGTATGACGGGACAACTGACCCACGTGACCATGTGATTGCTTTTACCACCAGAGTGAAGGGAAACGACTTAACAAAACAAGAAATTGAGTCGGTTCTAGTTAAAAAGTTTGGAGAAACACTTACTAAATGGGCGCTAACCTGGTATTCTCTTCTCCCTGAAAACTCTATTGATTCTTTTGCTGAGCTTGCAGATTCTTTCATAAAGGTACACTCTGGTGTGCAAAAAGTCGATAAAAGGATGGAGGAAATATTTCAAATAAACCAAGGAGACACAGAATTACTCCATGAATTTGTAGACAGGTTCCAACGAGAAAGAATGCTACTACCAAGGGTGTCCGATAATTGGGCAGCCATGGCATTGCAAGCAACTTAAATGACAAAAGTTCAGAAGCCACAAGAAGACTCAAGGAAAGCTGGAGAGAATTCCCAGCTACAACATGGAATGATGTCTATAATAGGTACAACACCAAGCTTCGTATAGAAGAAGATACCATCGCTCGTTCAAAAGACGAAGATCGTATCAGTTCCAGACGTTCCGAATCAGACAGGAGGTCAGGTAAAAACAGGTATGATCCTTATATGGGACCTTCGGGACGAGAAACTCGTCCCAGGTTCGAAAACACTCGGTCAGGATATAGACCATCGAGCAGAGATGGGGGCTCATCCTCATCAAGATCCAGAAAGGATCGAGATGAACGAACTAGAGGTAATGCACGAATTGGGGATCACTCCTTCAATGTAAGTACCTCCGAATTAATTTCAGTATTAGGAAACATGGGTTATAAGGTTCGGTGGCCCAAAGAAATAAGGTCAAACCCGAATAAGAGGAACCCAGATTTTGGTGTGAATTCCATAATGATCATGGACACAGAACTACAGATTGCAGATTTTTGCAAGGTGAGGTAGAACAACTATTGAAACAGGGCTATTTAACAGAATTGTTTAGTGAAAAAGGTAAGCAGGCATACACGAAGAACAAGCAGGAGCCCCCAAAACCTCCATCTCCAAAACGAACCGTCAACGTGATACACGGAGGTGAAGAAGTAAACAGAGTGGTCTGCAAAGCAACCACGAAATTCACAATTACACACGGAAAGCGGGTTCGTGAAAATCTGGAAGCAGACGATATAACCTTCGATGATGCAGATATCGGCGGATTAATTCTTCCTCACAACGATGCTCTGGTAATATCCTTACTTATTCATGACACTAACGTAAAAAGAGTGTTGATTGATCCAGATAGCTCAGTCAATATCATTTTGCTAAGAGTCCTGGAAGAAATGCTATTGGGGAATCAAGTAATCCCAAAGGCACGAGCCATATTGGGGTTTGATAACTCTACGATTATAACAAAAGGGGAAATTGAACTTAGCACTTATGCTGAGAGAGTAATCAAAAATACCAGGTTCCAAGTCATCGATACTGACATGGCTTATAACGTAATCATGGGAAGACCATGGATCCACGACATGAAAGCAATACCATCCACCTTGCATCAGGTAATTAAATTCCCCTCCGAATGGGGGATTCAACAAATTAGAGGCGATCAGCAAACCGCGAGAAATATAAATTCCGTGGTACACTACAACAAAAGAGTAGAGGTGGAAGAATCAAAATATAAGGGAATCTCCCAAGCAGGTAATATCGCCCAAATAGGTATTGAAGAAATTACTATCCAAATAGGTACGGAAGGTATTATTGTTGAAACATGTACGAAAGAAGACAGACATGAAAAGGTGAATCAAGTCACCACAGAAGAGGTACCAAATCATATAGATGTAGATTCCAGACCTGATGTCATTCAGTAACAAGAGGAATGTGAACACATCAAAACAACCACGGAAGAACTCGAAGCTGTTACATTGTTCGAACAAAAGCCTGGACAAAAAGTTCACATAGGCACGAGGCTAAGCCCGAGCCGAAGAGGTAAATTAATTAATTACTTAAAAGCTAACATAGACTGCTTTGCATGGTCCCATTCATACATGACAGGTATACCTTCAGAAGTGATGGCTCATAAATGAAGATCCATCCTTCGTACCTGTTAAGCAGAAGAAAAGAAAGCAAGGACCATTCAAGAACCAAGTGATTGACGAAGAGGTACAAAAACTCTTGAAAATTGGTTCAATACGCGAGGTAACATACCCTAATTAGTTAGCTAACACTGTAGTGGTGCCTAAAAGGAATGGTAAAGGGAGAGTATGCGTAGATTACACTGACCTAAATAAAGCATGCCCCAAAGATTCATTTCCATTACCACATATAGATCAAATGATTGATGCCACCGCAGGTCATGAATTGTTAAGCTTTCTAGATGCATACTCTGGTTATAATCAGATTAAANATGGAATCAAGTAAATTTTTGGGTTCCTTGTATCAAATAGAGGAATAGAGGTAAATCCTGCTCAAATTAAAGCTATTGAAGAAATACCTGATATACTTACGAACAAAAAGGAAGTTCAGAGACTAACGGGCAGAATTGCAGCCTTAGGTAGATTTATTTCCAGGTCTTCCGAGAAAAGCTTTAAATTCTTTTCAGTCCTCAAGAAACAAAATCAGTTCGAATGGACTGGAGAATGTCAACAGGCTCTCAAAGATCTGAAGGCTTATCTATCAAAAACCCCGCTGCTATCAAAACCAAAAGAAGGGGAGAGGTTGTATATCTACTTTGCCATTGCAGAAATTGTCGTAAGTGCAGTACTGGTAAGGGAAAACAAAGGTAAACAGTCTCCAATTTATTATGTAAGCAAGACCTTATTAGATGTTGAAACTAGATACCCACATCTAGAAAAATTAGCCTTGGCTCTAATTATGGCGTCTAGAAAATTAAGACCATATTTTCAATGTCATCCAATCACTGTTGTGAGCTTATATCCTTTAAGAAATATTCTGCATAAATAGGAATTATCAAGAAGGTTAGCCGAATGGGCCATAGAATTAAGCGAGCACAACATAATGTATCAGCCTAGGACTGCAATAAAGTCTCAAACTTTAGCTAATTTCGTCGTTGATTTTAATAATAGCATTGTCCCTGAAGTGGAAAAAGAGTTACAACTCTTTAACGGTGCTAATCCGGGTCTATGGACCCTATTTACTGATGTTTCTTCTAATGTAAAAGGTGCCGGCTTAGACATAGTCTTAATATCACCCATGGGTGAAAAGACGCGGCAAGCTATCAAATGTTATCCTATAACTAACAATGAAACGGAGTACAAAGATGTCATTGCAGGGCTGGATCAGGCGCGAGAACTCTCAATCGAGAAAATTGTAATCAAAAGTGACTCTCAGCTGGTAGTAAATCAGATGCAGGGGACTTATATTGCTCGGGAGACTCGGATGCAACAGTATTTAGAAAAGGCACGAGATCTCGTAAGACAATTCAAAATATGGAAGGTAATACAAATACCTAGGGAGGAAAATACGGAAGCAAATGCATTGGCTAACCTCGCAGCAGTTACAGAAGTAACAAATGAAGACAATACAATTGTCGTCCATATGTTCCATTCAACAATAGACCAAGATAAAAATGAGGTAACTTTTAATAATTTAACCTGGGGCTGGAGAAACGAAATTTTAAACTTTTTGCAGAATGGCACCGTGCCTGAAGACAAAAATGCAGCTCAAGCACTTCGCCGGAAAGCTGCACGGTACTGCCTCATTCGCAATTCTTTATATCGCAAGATGTTCGGAGGTCCCCTAGCAAAATGCCTCGGACCTAATCAAACGGAGTTTGTGATGAGGGAAGTCCACGAAGGACACTGTGGAAATCACTCAGGAGCGAGATCCTTGGTCAAAACTCTGATCAAAGCTGGATACTACTGGCAAATCACTCAGAGGCTGAGAGCTTCGTATCCAAATGCGATAAATGACAACGATTTGCTAATAACATGCATCGACCAACAGAACTATTACATCCGATAATATCACCTTGGCCATTCATGAAATGGGTCATGGACATAGTAAGACCCCTTCCCACAACTAAAGGAAAGGTACGGTTCTTACTCGTACTAACTGACTATTTTACAAAATGGGTAGAGGCGGAAACTTTCAAACAAGTGCGAGAAAAATAAGTTAAAATCTTCTTATGGAAAAATATAATATGCCACTTCGGAATACCAGAGGAGATCGTATGTGATAATGGCCCACAATTCATAGGATCGCAAATCACAGAATTCTTCGAAAGTTGGCAAATCAAACATATTACTTCAACGCCGTATCACCCCGTGGCTAATGGGAAAGCCGAATCAACGAATAAAGTCATAATCAACAACCTAAAGAAATGGTTGGAGAAAGCCAAGGGAAATTGGCCTGATGAATTACCAGCAGTACTATGGGCTTACAGAATAACTTCAAAAATAGCCACGGGAGAAACTCTGTTCGCACTTGTCTATGGCTCAGAAGCCTTAATACCGGTGGAGATTGGCGAACCAAGCATAAGGTTTACAACAGCCACGGAAGATACAAACAGCGACGAGTTAAGAACTAATCTGGACTTGCTCAAACAAAGAAGAGAAGCCGCGCTGATACGTATGGCAGCTCAAAAACAAATCATAGAGCGTTATTACAACCGGAAAGCTCACCTCCGATAATTCAAAATTGGGGACTTAGTTCTTAAGAAAGTCTTCCAATCAACAAAAGAAGCTGGTGCGGGAAAGTTAAACCCAAATTGGGAAAGACCCTACAAAGTCCGAGGCATCACTGGGAAAGGCGCCTATGAGCTGGAAACTATGGACGACAGAATCTTACCAACAAGATGGAATGCCATACATTTGAAGAAGTGATACTTCTAAGGAAAATGAATACCCCCGGTCAGGTATCACTACGTTCAATTTCATATTTGTACAGTTAAAATTTTACTAACCGTTTTAGATGATAAGCAAAAAGCTAACCCATCACCAAATGATGATATTAGACCTGCAAAGACGCGGGGAAGTAACTGAATTCCCGGTCTAGGGTTACACTTTCTGATGGACGTTTTAAAGGGTTAAGCAGTCATCATCTAAAACATATATACCTTCGAGTCCCGTATGTTTTTCCTTTTCAGGAAAAGGACCACAAAGAAGGAATATGTCAAGTGCTCGAGATCTCATTCTTCAAAGCTCAAACACTTGGGGGACTATACAGTATGGAAGGCAAAGACGAAGCAAAGAAGACTATCAAAAAGTCAAAGATCGAGCCTGAAGATCCATCTACCCAACAAGTCAAGTGATACAAGCAAAATCAAAAGAGCCAAAGACTCAAAAAGTCAAAAGCCTGATTCAAAAACCTTCGAACAATGTTCATAGATGTAAACAAATGTTCAGGTTAAAAGGCAAAATATTAGTTACGGGAAAGGAATGCACATCTCTGTACTTATTCAGAAAACTGTTGTAACTAAAAACAGTTACGGATGAAAGATCAAAATCCTTGTACTTATTTGAAAAATTGTTATCAAATAAAACAGTTACGGATGAAAAAGTATTTCCCTCATGATTATTGAAAACTGTTATCAATAAAAACAATTATGGGTGAAAATCCCTACCTTTATAAAAAAAATGGTTACAAACAAAAAAACAGTTATTCTCTTGTATTAAATCGAAAAAACTTTTACATAAGAACAACACTTACGAAATACAAATGTATATCAAACCTGTTAAAAGAAAACAATTGCAACATGAGTTTTAGACGATAATCAAAAACATGTAAAATATTGTGAAAGTTCAAACACAAAAACTTTCTTCAGAAACATTGTTAAACATGTGAAAAATTCCTATCTCTCTATTGCATTCTTACACCATTATGAAGTTGAGACGTCTTCTTCATTAAGTGTCGATAAAAACAAAGGCCCTCTTTCATAAAATCGTACCTACTACAAAAAGGTGAGGATAATTTAAAGCATTTTATATGCAAAACTCAGAGCTCAAACTAAAACCTCGAAAAATAAAGCATGCAAAAGACTTAAAGAGTGAAACAAAAACTCAAAGGAAAACAAAAGTCATACTTGCATTAACATATTAAAATGGCTAAGTAAAAACTAAGTATTAACTTATACTTAGCCGTATAGAGTTTTGTATACATTAAGGTGCCCCTAAGTTGTCATTTGGGGACTTTAAGAGATCCAAATTTACCCCCGATGGGACTGGGGGTAACCACCAATTGAGACAAAAAAAAGGGGAGGAACCAATTTATTAAACTTCATCAGGAGGGGGGTTGACTTCAAAGGCAGAAGGAGCAACTTGGGACGAGGAGACTTGAACAGTAGGAGCCTCACCTTCAGGAGAAGATAGATTCTGACCTTGTTGAGCCTTCTCCATGGTTTCCTTGATTTTTGCAATTTCAACATTAAGGTCAAAGCTCTCTCGGCTCATTTCAGGCAATGTGTCAAGGCGAGAGTTCATGTACGCCCAACTAACATCGACGATTGTCCTATCTTAAAGAGCTTCATAATATTTCTCCCATAGCATGATCTCAACTCTTAGCTCGTCCCTCTCAGCCACAACAACATCATTGGAGGCCCTTAAAGGAGCGAGAGACCCTTCCGGGAATTGAATTTTCTCCAAAGAGTTGCGGAGATCCTCCTGGTTCTGAGTAAGTGATTGCACAAGCTCGCTTGAATACTCCTCCTTTTGTTCTAACAAGGCTTTCAAGCTCCTGATCTCTTCAGAGGCACGAGACAACTGCTCAGCAAATGAGGACTCAAGGACGTTCTTATCTTTGCCTGCTTAATCAGAAGAAGCCTTCTCCACAACCAACTCTGCCGTCATGACTCTCACATGCTGCTCCAAGTTACATTTATCTTCTTCTACGGCCTCCATGTCGAGCCTTAAGCTTTCGTACTACTCTCTACAGTTATCTGCTTCAGCACGCCATTCTTTCACTTCCTGCTCCGTGTTAGACACCCTCTTCATAAGCTCCGTGCCTATAAGATTGATCTGCAAAAGAAAGTCAATTAGATATGGTAAATACACGTACGAGAATAAACACAAGAAAATGCATTTTACCTTTAAATAAGTATGCACAATTTCATTAGCCCATGTAAGGGAACTGTGGCTGTCTAACTTAGCTCTCTCTGTCAGGCCTATCAACGGTTTCAACCACACATCAGGCTAGCTAGACTTTTTAAAGAGACTACTCCCTGCTGGGACTTCTATCATCACTTACCTCATCTCCCTGCTGGAAGACCCTACTTCTGTAACGGAAGGCACGGAAGTAGGTTGAGATGCAGGAGCTACGGACAAGGAAGTCTGAGGGGCCGAAAAAGCCACGGGAGGGGGAACAACGACATGAGCCTTATGATGATCAAAGTGAGGAAGTCTTATATACCAATAACTACCAAGGTCAACGGAATAATGCTCCAAATCAATAATGGAGATCACAAGGGAACAATCAAAAATGGGGCAACCAAGGACAAAGGAGTTGGAATAATAGCAACAACAATAATCCGAACAATTAGGGGAACAACAACCAAAATTGGGGAGGCAATGGAAACCAAGGGGGTTGGAATAATAATAATCAAGGCAACCGGGGGTCGGGCTTTCAAAGGCCCCCGATGTATCAACAACCCAACAATCCGCCTCCATATCTGTCTCATGGGAAAAGTTCTTCAAACAATGAGATGGGGCGGATAGAGAATATGTTCAAACAAATGATGAAAAGGAATGCCGACTCTAATGCCCAAATAGCTTCCCATACAACTTCAATCCGCAACTGTAGTAAACCCGAAGGGTGGGAACAATACATGCCATGTTATGGCGCTGACCACAAGAAGTGGTAGAGGTGGAGATGCAAGTTCCTCTAATCCAAAGAAGACTGTGAGTGATGAGGTTGTGTTGCAAGAAGATGATGACATTCAAGCCAATGATGAGAATATGAATGATGAAGTGAGGATCAATATTGACGACAACTTGGAGGAGACTCAAAATGATGTGAACCCGTCTGAGAAACACGTGATAGACATACCGGAAACGGTAGTGCCAAAAGCCAAGGCCCCTTTGCCAAGGCCTCCTCCACCGTATCCTCAAAGTCTTGCCAAGCAAAACAACGAAAATCAATTCAAGAAGTTTATTTAGATGATGAAAAGTCTATCAATCAATGTGCCCTTGGTAGAAGCTCTAGAGCAAATGCTGGGATATGCCAAGTTCATGAAGGACTTGGTAACTAACAAGAGATGTATGAATTGTGAGACCATAAAAATGACTCATCAAGTGAGTGCCATTGTGCTCATGGATCCAAAGCTAGAATATCCCGACTCCTTTATTCCATCCACCATTGGTAGTGCCGATTTCGCAAAAGCCTTGTGTGATTTGGGAGAAAGTATTAATTTGATGCCATATTCAGTGTTCAAAACATTGGGTATTGGGAACCCGAGAGCTACTTCCATGAGATTTCCAATGGCGGATCAGATAATGAAGAGGTCGCTTGGTATTATTGATGATGTTCTAGTAAGGGTCAACAAGTTTATTTTGCCCGCATATTTTGTGATTCTAGACTGCGAAGTTGACTATGAGGTGCCAATCATATTGGGGAGACCTTTCCTAGCAACTGGGAATGCATTGGTTGATGTGGAAGCAGGGGAGCTCACCTTCCAGGTGGGTGATGAAAAAGTTGTATTCCACGTGTGCGAATCAATGAGGCAACCTAATAGCAACAAAGTTTGCTCTTTTGTGGATCTTGTAACGGAGGTGATTGTTGATGAAACGAGTGCTATGATCAATGTTGAGGACCCTTTGGAAGCTGTGTTGTTAAACCATGAGGATGATGAGAAGGAAGGCTTGGTTTAATGTGCAAATGCCTTGCAAGGAATGTGATCCTACTCATATGGACCCCGCAAACTGTCCTTGGACTTGGAAAATCGGAAGACTCCACCAACAAAGCCCTCAATCGAGGAGCCACCAACATTGGATTTGAAGCCTTTGCCTTCGCACCTCAGGTATGAATTCTTGGGCCCCTCTTCCACATTACCTGTTATTCTTTCTTCGTGCTTGACTAACGTGCAAGTAGACTCCACCCTTGCGGTGCTTCAAAGAAGGAAAAAGGCAATTGGATGGACTTTGGATGACACTCGGGGTATAAGCCCCGCCTTTTGCATACACAAAATTATACTAGAGGATGATGCCAAACCCTCTGTGGAACATCAAAGGAGGTTGAACGAGGCTATGCAAGAGGTCGTCAAGAAGGAAATTATCAAGTGGCTAGATGCAGGGGTTGTGTATCCCATTTCGGATAGTTCATGCACTTCGCCGGTATAATGTGTTCCGAAGAAGGGGGGTATGACTATGGTCACAAATGATAAAGATGAGTTGATCCCCACTAGAGCTATCACAGGATGGAAGGTATGCATGGACTATAGAAAGATGAACAAAGTGACCCGCAAAGACCATTTTCCATTTCCTTTTCTTGATCAAAGTTGGATAGAATTGCCGGGCGTGCCTACTATTTCTTTTTAGATGGGTACTCAGGTTACAACCAGATTCTCATTGCACCAGAAGACCAAGAGAAAACCACCTTCAAATGTCCGTATGGAACATTTGCATTCTCATGGATGTCACTTGGTTTGTGTAATGCACCAGTTACCTTTCAGCGGTGTATGATGGCAATATTTACGGATATGGTGGAGGACTTACTCAAAGTGTACATGGATGATTTTAGTGTTGTAGGGGACTCCTTTGAAGAATTATTGGATAATATTGACAGTGTGTTTCCCCGATGTGAAGAGACCAACCTAGTGCTCAATTGGGAAAAATACCACTTTATGGTCGAGGAGGGCATTGTCCTCGGCCATAAGATCTCAAAGAACGATATTGAAGTGGAAAAGAGAAGATTGAAGTGATTTCAAAACTCCCTCCTCCTACTTCCGTCAAGGGAGTTAGGAGCTTTCTTGTGCACGCAGGGTTCAACCGAAGGTTCATCAAGGATTTCTCAAAAGTGGTGAACCCCTTGTGCAAGTTGTTGGAAATGGATGAAAAGTTTGTGTTCAATGATGATTGCATGAAAGCGTTTGAGCTTCTCAATTATAAATTGACAACCACTCCCATAATTACCGCACCCAATTGGAGCTTACCATTTGAGCTTATGTGCGATGCTAGTGACGTTGCGGTAGGAGCGGTTTTGGGGCAAAGGATCAACAAGATATTTCATCTGATCTATTATGTAAGAAAAATGATGAATGACGCCCAAGTCAATTATACGGTGACCGAGAAAGATTTATTAGCCATTGTCTTCGCCATGGAAAAGTTCAGGCCATATCTCATGGGTGCCAAGGTGATTGTGCATACCGATCACGCGTCACTCCGTTACTTGATGACCAAAAAGGACTCTAAGTCTAGGTTGATGAGATGGGTTCTTCTACTTCAAGAGTTTGACCTTGAAATCATTGATTGAAAAGGGAGTGAGAATCAAGTGGCGGACCACTTGTCCCGCTTACAAGAGGAGGGGAGGCCCCATGATGGCCTCGAAATTAATGATTCGTTTTCGGATGAACAACTCCTCTCCGTGTCTTTGAATGGTATGCCTTGGTTCGACGATGTGGCTAACTTTCTTGTGACCGGCATTTTCCCGAGTGATCTCTCTTCTAACCAAAGGAAGAAACGCAAACGGGACAACTTGGATTATTAGTGGGATGAGCCATATCTTTTCAAGATTTGCAATGATGGTTGATCGGCTCTCACACACACTACTATTAAAATAGGAAGATGAGGGTCGGTGCAACTTTTACTCGAAAGGTCGGGATCGAATCCTCAGGGAGTTATGATTTGGAGTGAGTTTCTAAGTGATCTAGCACTGGTTCATGTTCTTGATTACACTTTTTATCATTGATGGTTTTGTACTATAACTATGATTTATACTAATAATGATTGCAATTGAACTACTAATATCTTTTTAGGTTGTTTTCTGAATGGTTAAAGACACTAGGGTTATGAATTCTACCTAGGCGAGTAATTAACAGATTCTAATACCTAAGACAAAGATGTTAGTAGGGGAAATTATGATATAGCCAAATGCTCCAAAGTTACCCACTCTATACCTCTCGGTAGTTTGAGTTTCTATGCTTAATTGCCTTTCTCAAGGTCAATTGGGTGTCAAATGTGCACAAGCAATATAGGCTCAAGTAGGGCTTTACTCTCTCGAGGATTAACCCGTTAATTAGGACTATCAATTCTCATGATTTCATCCCAACTCCTTGTTGGGTTGATTTCCTAGAGTCAAGTCCTCTTTCTCAAGAAGGACCCAAGTCAATTGAACACCAATTGGTGTTTGCAACCACCAACTTTAACAATAAAACCATAAATCAACCCAAATATCCATCACCCATAAACATCTAAGCCCTAATTTAGAGAACCCATGAATTACCCACACTAGGGTTGAGCCACAACCCTATCTAATGGGTTTAGCTACTCATGATCAATAAAGAAATCACAGAAATAGATGAAACCAAGCCCATATGATTAATTTATAAAATAAAATAAGAAGATTCAATGTTGAAATGAACCTAAAATTGCAACAAAAGATGAAAATAGACTATTCACGAGTTGCCTAATGTTGTTGATACTCAGCGTACCCTAAAAAAATACAAAAGAAGCTATTTATACTCCACCAAAATTTCGGACAAAAATACCCCTGCGGGGTTACCGCGGATCGCGTAAAAGCGACCGCGGTCCGCGGTGGACTGCTTTGGCTTCAGCTGCTGAGTCTCTGAGTCTTCTTGAACGTGGACCGCATAAAATGGACCGCGGTCCGCGGTGCCCTTTGCCTTCAAAATCCTGTCCTCTGAACCTCACCACCGCGGACCGCGAAGATTGGACCGCGGCCGCGGTGGACTTTAGCCTTCAAAACACCTCTCTGAACTTCACCACCACGGACCGCGGCCGCGGTGGTTACTTGAGGTAGCCTTTTTGTTGTTCTTGGTACTTGTTCAAGATTCACTCCCTTTTTGAGCAGGTTTCTGACTGTTTGTCATCATTTTTGGCTCAATCCTGCAACAAGCACAACCTGTAAGCTTTTGGGGCTATTTTATGTACAAATGT
>ML255723.1:0-17848 GCA_005239495.1 Nicotiana undulata
ACTCTCAAGCTATTGCTTACCTCATAGAGTTGTTTCACCTTCTAATGCGTCCTGCGTCCCCTAGGCATCCTTGTTGTCTTGAATATGGAACAAGTAAGGGTATTTAAACTTCATCTGCTCTTCTGCTTCCCAAGTAATTTCTTCCCTGTTCTTGTTCCTCCACAATGCTTTGATGGAAGCTACATCCTTTGTTCTTAGCTTGCGGACTTGTCGATCTAATATAGCTACTGGCACTTCTTCATATGATAGATCCTCTGTAACTTGTACATCTTTGAAAGGGACGACTCGAGAAGGGTATCCAATACATTTCCTAAACATAGATACATGGAATACCGGGTGGACAAATTCCAATTCGGATGTCAATTCTAACTCATAAGCAACCTGTCCAATTCGTCGAAGAATTTTGTACGGACCGATATACCATGGACTCAACTTACCCTTATTCCCAAAACACATAACACCCTTCATCGGCGAGATCCTCAGGAAAACCCAATCACCAACCTCGAACTCCAAATCACAACGTCGGACATCAGAATAAGACTTTTGCCTGCTTTGTGTCGTCCTTAGCCGCTCATGTATCAGTTTCACCTTCTCAATGGATTGGTGAATCAAATCTGGCCCATATAGTTCTGTTTCATCGACTTCGAACCATCCAAGTAATGATCTACATCTCCTCCCGTATAGTGCCTCGTACGGGGCAATTTTAATACTGGAATAATAGCTATTATTGTAGGCAAATTCTATGAGTGGAAGATGGTCATCCCAATTCCCCTTAAAATCTAGAACACATGCTCGTAGCATATCTTCTAGTGTTTGAATGGTACGTTCAGCCTGTCCGTCAGTCTGTGGATGGAATGCAGTGCTGAGATTCACTTGTGTGCCTAAACCCTTCTGCAAAGACCTCCAAACGTTAGCCGCAAATTGCGCTCCTCGGTCTGATATAATAGATATCGGTACACCATGAAGCCTAACAATCTCCTTGATATACAACTTTGCATAATCTTCAGCTGTGTAAGTTGTCTTAACTGGCAGAAAATGGGCACATTTTGTAAGTCGATCAACTATCACCCATATGGAGTCAAACTTATAATAAGAGCGAGGCAATCCACTAATGAAGTCCATATTAATCACCTCCCATTTCCAAGTCGGAATCTTTATATTCTGAAGTAATCCACTGGGTTTCTGATGTTCGATTTTCACTTGTTGATAATTAGGACATTGGGCTACAAATTCTGCAATAGACTTCTTCATGTTATTTATACTGCTCTAACATCATGATACATCTTTGTCGAGCCGGGATGGATGGAATATCGGGATTGATGAAACTCAATCATAATCTTCTCTCTCAACCCTGCCACATCAGGCACACATAACCGGCCCTGGTATCTCAGTGCCCCATCTGCTACAATCTCAAAAGCCGTAATTTTATACTGTTGAATGCCTCTCTCAATCGTACTAAGGTAGGATCTTCATATTGCCGTGCTTTTACCTCGGCTACCAAAGATGATTCTGATGTATTCTGTACAGTAACCCATCCTTCATCAAAGTCTAACAATCTAATTCTCATATTAGCTAGCTGATGAAGCTCATTAGTCAACCCCTGTCTACTTGCCTCAATGTGTACTAAGCTTCCCATTGACTTATGACTGAGAGCGTCTTCCACAACATTAGCTTTACTGGGATGGTACAATATCTCGACATCATAATCTTTCAGTATATCAAGCCACCTACGCTGCCTCAAATTCAACTCCTTCTGCTTGAAGATGTATTGTAAACTCTTGTGATCTGTGTAGATGTCAACATGGACGCCGTATAAGTAGTGCCGCCATATCTTCAAAGCATATATTACTGCAGCCAAATCCAAATCATGGGTCGGGTAATTCTTTTCATGCTTCTTCAATTGTCTTGATGCATAAGCAATCACCTGCCCATGTTGCATCAATACGCACCCCAAACCTATACCTGAGGCATCACAATATACCACATAACCTTTTGTTCCGTCTAGGAGAGTGAGCACTGGTGCAGATGTCAATCGATTCTTTAACTCCTGAAAACTTCGACCACAAGCGTCAGACCACAGAAACTTAGTAGCTTTCTGTTTTAACCTAGTCAATGGTGTTGATATAGAGGAAAACCCTTCTACAAATCGCCTATAATATCCTGCTAGCCCCAAGAAGCTACGGACTTCTGATGGCGTTGTAGGTCTCGGCCAATTCTTTAATGCATCGATCTTTTGAGTGTCGACACTAATACCCTCGTCAGATATCACATGGCCAAGGAATGCTACTGAGTTCAGCCAGAATTCACATTTGGAGAGCTTAGCATATAACTTACGATCCTGAAGCATCTGTAATACTATCTGCAAGTGGCCCGCATGTTCCGCCTCCGAGCGAGAATACACAAAAATTTCATAAGTGAATACGATCACGAACACATCAAGATAGGGCCTAAATACAGTATTCATGAGATCCATAAAAGCTGCCGGGGCATTTGTTAGCCCAAACGACATCACCAAGATTTCAAAGTGCCCATATCTTGTCCGGAAGGCGTGTTTGGAATATCCTTCTCCTTAACCCTCACCTGATGATACCCTGAACGTAAGTCAATCTTGGAGAAATACTTGGCACCCTGGAGTTGGTCAAACATGTCGTCAATCCTTGGAATTGGATACTTGTTCTTTATAGTAAACTTATTCAACTGTCGATAGTCGATACATATCCGTAACGACCCATCTTTCTTCCGCACGAACAGGACTGGCGCACCCCAAGGTGAAGTGCTAGGCTTAATGAAGCCTTTATCCAACAAGTCCTTCAACTGCACCTTCAACTCGCGCAACTCTACCGGGGCCATCCTGTATGGAGGAATAGATATGGGTTGAGTGTCAGGCAATACATCAATGCTAAACTCAATATCCCTTTTGGGAGGAAGGCCTGGAAGTTCATCTGGGAAAACATCTGGAAATTCGTTGACCACGGGGATTGATTGTAGAGTAGGCGGCTTCCCTCTGCATCCCTTACGCGAACGAGATGATAAATGTACCCTTTTGAGATCGTCTTCCTTGCCTTAAGATAGGAAATAAACATACCTTTCGGCGTAGCAATGTTCCCTTTCCATTTGATGACGGGTTCATTAGGAAATTGAAACCTAACCATCTTCGTACGACAATCAACATTTGCATAGCATGAGGCCAGCCAGTCCATTCCCATTATCACATCGAAATAAACCATTTCTAATTCAAATAAATTCGCCGAGGTTTGACGACTACAAATCATCACTGTGCAACCTTTATATACCCTTCTAGCATTCACAGAATCTCCTATCAGAGTAGATATCGCAAGTGGTTTACTTATCAATTCAGGTTCAATGCCAAACTTATTAGCCACAAAAGGTGTAACATATGATAATGTAGACCCCGGATCAATCAATGCATATACATCATAAGAAAACACAAACAATATACCTGTAATAACATCCTGAGACGACTCGAGATCTTGTCGAACTACTAGAGCATAGGTTTGATTTTAAGCACCACTCGAACTCGGCACTGCACCTCTACCTCTACCACGACCTGTCGACTGCTGAAAACCCCGTGCTGGAGGTCGAACCGATGAGGAAGACCCAGACACTAATCCAATTGGTTGAGCCATACCACCACCTTCTCTATTAGGACAATCTCACTTCACATGGCCAGGCTGTCCGCAAGAATAGCACGCATCAGAACCTCGACGGCACAGTCCAAAGTGGGCCTTGCCACACTGATCACAACGGGGTGTTGGGAGTCTCGTCTGACTAGTATCCCTATGGTATTGCGAGCCTGCCCGCAAACTCTGACCTGGACCAAAATAGGTAAATTGATCATACCGAGGCCTCTAAAATTGTGCAGGAGCACTAGCTACAGGCGGCGTCGAATTCCTCGAAAATTGGGGCCTAACACTACCTCTGAAGTCATGAGAATACCCCACAAACCTTGCCCTCTTATGTTGGCCCCTATCCTGCTCCCTATCTGCCCTTTGCTGGCACTTACGATCCTCTAGGGTCTGAGCATAAGCCTGAATACGGGAAATATCCATGCCCTCCACCAAGGAGGCTGTCGTGCACTCATTTATCAGATGTGGTCCCAACCCGTTCACGAACATATGCACCCTATCACTCATCTCGGCCACCATATGAGGAGCATACCTTGCTAAAGAATCAAACTGCATGCTATACTCTCGCACACTCATATTACCTTGTCTAAGGTTCAAGAACTTATCAGCTCTAGCTCGTCGTATCTCAACGAGCAAATAGTGACGAAGAAAGGCCTCAGAAAATTCCTTCCACATAGTTGGAGGGGCATTCAGACCCCTGGATCTCTCCCAACTATCATACTAGAAAACCGCTAAATCCCGTAACTGATAAGAAGCCAACTCTACTGCCTCTGTATCTGTAGCATGCATAACCCGTAGTGTACGATGAACCTGGTCAATAAATGTCTGTGGGTCCTCCTAGGGGTCTGATCCGGTAAACACTGGAGGGTCTAGATTAATAAAATCACGAACTCTCGTACTATCCGGTTTTTCAACAACACCGGTATTCTACCTCTGAGCCTGAGCAGCAACCAAGCTAGTCAACAACTGCACCGCACTCCGCATATCCTACTCTGTATGGCCAGACGGAGGAACCGGTGGTGCTGGGTTCCTCCTAATATCCTCTGGATGGGACGGACTAGATGAGGTATGAGACGACATCTCACTCTGAGCCTCACTTTGGCCTGCTCTGGCTTGAGGCACCNTACGGCATCTCACTTTGAGCCTCACTTTGGCCTGCTCTGGCTTGAGGCACCTAACTGATACCCTCTCTCGCAGCTATATCAAGTCGTCTACTAATCGTTTTCTTCCTAGTTGAAGGCATCGGCTGAAAGAAAATAAGGTTAATATTAGATACAACACTAAAGACTCAACTCTAGGCACAATCTAGATTTAGAAAGAAGGTAACAACCCTAGATGTCACGTAGTCTCCTGATTATAAATGTGGCGCGCTACACATCCATAATCAAGACTCTACTAGACACGGCTCATAGACAACCCCTAGGACAGACATGCTCTGATACCAAGTTTGTCACGACCCAAACTGGAGGATCATGACTGGTACTCGGGCCATACCTTCTGAGCACCAACGTACATTCTATCTAATCCTCTTATTATCTTTAAGGGCCGACGAGATCAATATAAGTGGTAGATATGGATTATGAACGCCAAACAATGAAAGATAATGGAATGAACATGCAGAACATGGGATAACAGGACTTCCAAGAAACTACATATAAGTTAGAAGCTACCACGCTTCCATGAAAGACTATACAACAAAAATCATCTGACAAGGCATACCAAACTATACATAAGCCGACACCTGTCTATGAGCATCTAAAGGAGCTCAAGTAATGCAACATAGTCGGAACAGGGCCCCGACATACCCATAATATCTATATCAAAAATGCATACCAAGACCACGGCAAGTCTGGAGAAGGGATCTCGCCTATAATCGCTGAACTGGAAAGCCTACTGTGGTGGGGGAATTGCGTCTACCTGTCTATCAGGACCTGCAGTACGACATGCAGCGTCCACAAATAAAAAGGATGTTAGTACGAGTAATGTACTAAGTATGTAAGGCTGGTCAATATAAATATGAACAATAATATAAAGAGAGGTAGAGAAGATACAACCTGTAACATCTGAGTGCTTCTAAGAGACAGTAACATGAAATGCATGATAGATATATATACATAATCTTTTAAAACATTCACCTCTGTGGGCATCATCATCATCATAGAACATTCACCTCTGTGGGCATCATCATTATCATATCATACCCGACCTCAAAGAGGACTCGGTAAACCCAACTGATCAGTGGTTGCACAATAGGTTCCATACCCGGCCGTCTATAGCGCGGCTCGGTAGAGTAAAATAGATACATATATATAATGCATGCATGACTCATTAGAATCATTTTCTGAACATTACGGAGTGACGTAAGGTCGCTATTCTCCGTACACATCATTAGGGATAACTCTTCATCGAGAATATTATAAGAATCAGGAAGTACCAACAACATCGATAACATAATAATAAGAGAACCAACCTTAACATCAATTGTTCCATAAGAAGGGAAACAATGTAAGTACTGCTAGCTTCTAAGAGTAGGTATATTTGGAAGCTCGTTCATTGCATTACGTACAATCGGAGTCGTGCAAAAGAAGAAAAGGGATAGACTCACATACCTTGTATATACTGCCCCAATCTCAAGCTATGCAATTGTCACGGCTCCTTAGTCTACAATAAGAGAAACGACACTATCGTTATCATTTAAGCGTCATAACTATTGTGTATCGACCACAACCTATTTTACGATGAAACAGACAGAAACTCCCCTATATATATGACTTCACACAAGTCAAAACAATCACCAAACAGCCCAAACAACACCAATAATAATCAAATTGATTTTCCCAAAACAGTCTACACACAACCTAATAACTTCATACATAAGACGACCACCGTAGTCGTGTCAAATGACCCGGAAATGTTACGACGAATGACCAGCCCACAACCCTAAATCTATATGGTTTTTTTCCACACCCTTCCTTCTCAAAAACCCCACAATATAGTAGTAAAACACGCAGCCCAACATCAACATAAAACAGTCTGCAAAATAGTCCGCTACAAGTGAATAACTCGAACTCACGGCTTCCGATCACCGTCCCGTGATTTCTTACAAGTATAAAACGAATTACCATGAATTTACAGCATAAAAATGGATTAAATAGAGCAGTAAACTCACCTTACTTGTTGGATAACTCATCCCTTATCTTGGTTCTTCAAAAACTCTAGGGTTTACCCCCAATTTGAACTTGAAAGAGAGGAAAAATCAATTAGGGTTTGTGGATAATTTTTGGGAGGAAGTTTGCAGGGGTTTAGGTCTGGTTATTTGTGAAATATAATGAGTGATATATAGCAGGATATAAGCCTTTTAATGGGCTATTTGTCTGACCCGAAATTGCTTCTTTTTCGGCTATCATTTAACCAAGTAGGTGACCCACCTACTTGTCACCTAGCAGCTTGTTTAGTCTCGCAAAAAAGTCTATATCTCTCTACTCTGATGTCGTATTGATAAATGGTTTAATGAGTTGGAAACTAGACTCATAGATCTTTAATTTGGTGGGTATATCACCCTGTAATTTCTAGTAGATTGGGAGAAAAGCTTAATATAATTTGACCTAAAGTTTAAGTAAAACTATGAACCTAAGTTGCGACAACTCTTGTCGACTTTTGTTTCATAACTTGTTTGACTTTAAGACTATGATACGGATATTATATGATTCAAATACCTTAAAACATGACCTCTTGAGAGTATCAAGAACCCCTAGGTTTACCCAAAAATATGAGTTACAACATCCTTGATTCGTTTAACTTCTAATACATGTTAATCACTCTTATACACTCTTGTATCATTTAAGATCAATAGGATTAACTTCTTATCATCTCAAAGATAATATCTTCTCATGTTTATGTCAATTAACTTATGGCATGAGCCAACATACGTGAATATGGGTTGTAACAATCCTAGAGGTGGAGGACAGGTTGGTGGGCCTCAGCCACGTTGTTATGCATTTCCAGCTAGACCTGAGTCAGAGTCGTCTGATGCAATTATTACATGTATTATCTCAATTTGTCATAAAGATGATTCCATTTTGTTTGATCTAGGTTCTACATATTCTTATATGTCTTCATATTTTGGTTCGCATTTGAGTATGCCTTGTGTTTTTCTTGATATACTTGTTTCTGTGTCTATACTGGTTAGAGATTCTATAGTAGTTGATTGGGTGTATCCATCTTGTGTTGTCACTCTGTGATTCTAGTGTAGAGGTTCCTTCTGTGGATTTGGTACCAGTTGTGAGTGAGTTTCCAGAGGTGTTTCCTATAGATTTTCCGGGTATGCCACCCGACAAGGATATCAAATTTTGCATTGATTTGGTTCCGGAAACTAAGCCTATTTTTGTTCCACCGTATCGTATATTTCCAGCTAAGTCTAAAGAATTGAAGTATCAATTGCAAGATTTTCTTGACAAGAGATTTATTAGACTGGGTGTTTCATCTTAGGGTGCGCTTGTGCTGTTTGTTAAGAAAAAGAACGGATCGATGAGGATATGCATAGATTATTGGTAGTTAAACAAGGTCACTATCAAGAACAAGTATTTGTTACCAAGGATTGATGATTTATTTTACCAACTTCAGGGTACCAATGAGTTTTCCAAGATTGATTTGAGATCTTGCTACCATCAAGTGAATATTAGGGCATCAGATGTCCCTATGACAACTTTTAGGACTTGATATGGTCATTACGAGTTCTTAGTGATGTCATTTGGCTTGACTAATGTCCCAGAAGGTATCACAACCCAAATTTTCCTTTGTAGGATGTCGTGATGGCACTTAGTCTCTACGACTAGGTAAGTCTAACATTCAATAATAGCTTGGCAGAAATAATTAACAGAAATACTAAAAGAAGTTAATAAGCTCGTATAAATCTCCCGAAACAGAATCTCAACAAACACTTTCCCAAAATCGGTAGAACTGAGTCATAATCTCTACAGAGTAAGCGAAAATGTTTACTACATCACTATCTAAATGATAAACACAATAGGAGTTAAGGTTAAGGAAGGTGACTCCGAGGCCTGCGGATGCCGAGCAGACATACTTTGAAGTCTCCTTAAGAAGCTAATAGTCGATCACTAACGTCCGACACGAGCAGATGTACCTGGATCTGCACAAAAAGATGTGCAGAACCGTAGTATGAGTACACCACAACGGTACCCAGTAAGTATCAAGCCTAACCTCGGTAGAGTAGTGACGAGGTCAGGTCAAGACACCTACTAGGATATAATAAACATAATTAAAATGCATTAACAAGAAGTAACGGAAAGCAAAGCAATAAGTAATATGAAACAAGTTAATAATAGAGACTAACGAAAGGATTGTAAGCCTAAACATAAGGGAAACAATTGAAAAGAACCACAATGTTCTTATACGGGCAATAACTGATAGAACAATGAAGAACAAACAACAAGAAGTGTTCCCACCAAATAACTCTTAACAACACGAGATAAACAACAAGAATCACAACGAGGTACCACCTTGTGTACAATAAGAATCACCACCGAGGTACCGCCTCGTATATATCAAGAATCAAAACCGAGGTACCGCCTCGTATATATCAAGAATCAGAACCGAGGTACCGCCTCGTATATATCAAGAATCACAACTGAGGTACCTTCTCGTACACAAAATTCAAAATCTTTCTTTATACTTCCTTTGAAAATAGTTTTTTCTGAAATAGCTACACGCACTTTAGCCCACCTTATGACGTATTGTGGCTTCACGCAATTACTTTACAAGCAACACGCACACAAGTCCCACCTTATGTCGTCGCATGCACATTAACCCCTAGCCTTATATTATCACATGCGTGTCAATATCACATCACAGTAACAACTCGCACCGCAATTGCCTATATGTCACAACTTGCCAACAATCAACAATATCAATGTTTCACAACAATAGCCCATGGCTTCACCACAACGTGTACAGGAATATCAATTACAACAATGAATGTAAAATTCTCAACAAGAAAGATGTCTCAATAATAAACGATTTCGCCTCAATGTGATAACAACTTTCACAACTTCAACACCAATAACTCAACAATGAGAGAGATAATATATAACCACAATATTAATAAGAATAACTCACAATGAAAGAGATAACGTGTAACAATGCCTTTAAATAATGGAGATCAACAATGAAAGAGATAACATGAACAATAACTTCAAATAATGATAATCAACAATGAAAGAGATAACATGAATAATGACTTCAAATAATGATAATTAACAATGAAAGAGATAACATGTACAATGAGTTCAATAATGATAATCAACAATGAAGAGATAACATGTAACAATAAAAGAGGCAACAAGTTCAACTAAAGCATGAGAGCAATTTATCAATTAGGGTGTAGAACAAGTACTAACGAAATCATTTAAGACATGTAAGGATAGACTAACACAAATGACAATAGATTGACTATGAGAATTTAGAACATGATATGACAATTAAATTAAAGCACGGAAAGAGTCTAAGTAGCCTAATCTGATAAATTACCACATAACACATGTGTACCCACTCGTCACCTTGCGTACACGGCTTTCACATAACACGAATGACACAATCAATCCCAAATCCTAAGGGGTAGTTCCCCCACACAAAGTTAGGCAAGATACTTACCTCAACTACGCCAACTCAACTCTCATAAATAGCTATTCCCCTAACATTCGCCTCCACATGGCTCAATCTAATCAAAATCGACTTAATATCATTAAACAATGCAAGGAAAATCAATTACAAAAGATGAAGCTAAGATCTTTGCACTTTTTCCAAAAAAGTCAACAAAAGTCAACCTGGGCCTCGCCTGGTCAAAACCTGGGTCCAATGGTAGATTCCGACTAACGATGATCCCACGAGTTCATATATGTGATTAATTTTAAAATGCGAGTCCAAATTGACTCTTAAAACTCGAAGTTCTTATTTTTCAAAAACTTGACAAAGTTTCACAAATTTTCACTTTGATTCACATGATTTTGATGTTAAAAATCTAAGATATATTGATGGAATATGATCGTAAATAGATTATATATAATTATCCAAATCTTGTAGATGAAAATCCCTCTCTAAATCTCCTACTACCGAGTCTAGGGTTCTAAAATGAGATCATGTGAGATGAAATCCCGACTTCCAGCCCTTTTGATCAAATGTTGATGTCGCAATTGCGACATGAAAACCCTCGCAATTGAGATGTATTACTCGCAAGTGCAGCCGCTGTCAGTCCTATGCAGAAGTCGCAATTGCGACTCTGCCTTCGCATTTGCAAAGCATGTCTCCTTTGCAAATGCGACTGTTTTGTCGCAAATGTGAACTAGCACTCTACATGAACTTCTTCGCAATGCGATTAGGTATAGCAATGATGATACCTGAGTCCCCCCTATGGAGGTCGCAATTGCAAACCTAGCGTTCACAAATGTGATACCTGAAGCATCAGCACACCGGATACTGCAATTTTAATTCAAACATTTTGAAACATGTCTGAAACTCATCGGAGCATTCGGGACTCCAAAACAAACATCCACACAAGTCTAATAACATCATACAAACTCTATCATGCAATCAAAACACAAAAATAATATCTAAAACTACGAATCAAACACTAAAATGCATAAATTTCAAAGTAAAGTTCAAGAATCTCTAGAATTACAACTAAACCTCCGAATCCTACCAAACCAACTCCAAATGATATCAAAATTTGCAGAACAATTCTAAATATAATAACGGACCTATTCCAAGTCCCAAAATAAAATTTCGAGCTCGATAACTAAAAGTCAACCTACGGTTAAACTTTTCAACTTCAAATTGCCAAATTTCGGCTAAACAACACAAATCAACCTACGGACTTCGAAATCAATTTTGGGCACACGCCCAAGTCAGAAATCATGATACGAAGCTATTGGACCAGTCAAAACATCTTTCCGGGTTCATTTTCACAAAACTCAATATTTGGTCAACATTTCTAACTTAGGCATCTAAGTCAAGAATCAAAAGGTCCAAATGAACCCAAAAGCTTCCCAGAGCGAAACAAAGCAACCCCGCAAGTCATAAAACTATAAACACACATGTTTAAAGCATGAAAAGAGGTAACATGGCGCAATTACACAGAATGACAGATCGGGTCGTTACAACAACCTTTATGGATTTGATGAATTGAGTGTTCAAGACTTATTTGGATTCATTCATGATCATCTTCATTGATGATATTCTGTTTCACTCTCGCAACAGAGAGGATCATGATTAGGCAGCAACACTTATGGATTGTATTGAAGACTTTGAAGGATTACCAACTATATGCCAAGTTCTCGAAGTATGAGTTCTAGTTCGACTCAGTTGCCTTTTTGGGTCATATTGTGTCTTACGAGGGTATCAAGGTGGATCTTAAGAAGATTGAGACAATTCATAATTGGCCTAGACCTCCTTCCGCTACAAAGATTTGGAACTTCTTAGGTTTGGTAGGTTACTATCGCCGATTCGTGGAGGGGTTTTGATCTATCTCTTTCCCATTGACCAAGTTGACTCAGAAAGGCGCTCTTTTTAGATGGTCTGATGAGTATGAGGATAGATTTCAAAAGCACAAGAATTCCTTGACTACAACCATGTGTTGGTGTTTCCCACAAATTCGAAAGCTTACACTGTGTATTATGATGCATCGAGTATGGACTTGGTGCGGTATCGATGCAATACGGTAGGGTGTTGAAGGTTCATGAGAAGAATTACCATATGCATCATACGCTCAAGATTTGGAGGCACTTTCTATACGGTGTTCCATGTGAGGTCGATACCGACCATTAGAGTCTCCAATATCTGTTCAAGCAGAAGGACCTTAATTTGAGACAGCGGAGATGGTTAGATTTACTAAAAGACTATGACATCACCATATTATATCATCCGAAAAAGGACAATGCGGTGGATGATGCCTTGAGTAGGAAGGCAAATAGCATGGGTAGTTTTGTATTTTTGCCGGCAGTGGAGAGGCCACTAAACATGGATATTCAGGCTTTCGCCAACCAGTTCTTGAGGTTGGATGTTTCGGAGCTTAGTAGGTTCTTTCTTGTGTTGTGGCATAGTCATCTTTATTGGAGCGTATCAAGGGTCACAAGTTTTATGATCCTCACTTGTTGGTGTTGAAAGACATGATGTAGCAGAGTGGTGCTAAAGAGGTCGTGATTGGAGATGATGGTGTTATGCGGCTTCAAGGTTGAATTTGTATTATGAATGTTTATGGGTAGAGAGAGTTGATCCTTGAGAAGGCTTATAGTTTATGGTATTCCATTCACTCATGTGTCACGAAGATGTATCGTGACTTGTGACAACACTATGGGTGGCGAAAGATGAAGAAAGATATTGTTGGTCATGTCTCTCGGTGTTTTAATTGTCAACAAGTGAAATATAACATCAGAAATCGGGTGGGTTGACTTAGAAGTTGGTGATATCGGGGTGGAAATGGGAGCGCATCACTATGGACATTGTGGTAGGCTTACCATGGACCTTAAGGAAATATGATGTTGTTTGGGTTATTATGGACCGGTTGACTAAGTCTGCACACTTCATTCTGGTGATGACTTCCTATTCTTCATAGAGTTTGGTTTAAATTTACATCTGAAAGATTATTCGCCTACACAGTGTGCCCATTTTTATCATTTAAGATCGGTGCATGCAGTTCGTTGCACACTTTTGGAGAGCTGTGCAACGTGAGTTGGGCATGCAGGTTGAGCTGAGTACCATGTTTCATCTTCAGAAGCACGGATAGCCTGAGCGTACCATTCAGATTTTGGAGGACATGATGCGAGCATGCTTTATGGATTTTGGGGGTCAGTGGGACCAATTTTTACCTCTAACAGGGTTCGCCAACAACAATAGCTATCAGTTGGAAAAGGTTAAAGTGATTCAAGAGAGACTTCGTACAGCTCAATCCAGGCAAAAGAGTTATGCAGACCGGAAGGTTTGAGACGTATCTTACATGAAGGGTGAGAAGGTTCTTCTACGATTTTCACCTATGAAGGGTGTGGTGCAATTTGGGAAGAAGGTCAAGTTGAGCCCGAGGTTTACTGGCCCGTTTGAGATCTTGGAGAGAGCTAGGGAGGTTGCATATAGGCTTGCAATGACTCCCAGCCTATATTTTCATGCTTCAGAAGTACCATGAAGATAAATCACATGTTTTATACTTCTGCACGGTGCAACTTGATGATAATTTGACCTGTAAGGAAAAGTCGATGGCTATTCTAGACCCCCGGGTTCGAAAGATGAGGTCTATAGAGGTTCCTTCTGTGAAATTGCATTGTAGAGGTCAGACGATTGAGGAGGCTACTTGGAAGTCTGTGTCCAATATGAGGAGTAGATACCCACACCTTTTTACCAGTCCAGGTATAGCTCTATGTCCGTTCGAGGACAAATGTTTTTTTAGAGGTGAAAAATGTGACGACCTGATAGGTCGTTTTGAATACTAGATCCCTTTTCTCTTGTCGAACTTCGGAAAGCTTATATGTGACATTTTGAAGAAAATGTAAATTTTGACTTTAAAAGTGACTAGAGTTGACCGCGGTCATTGTTTTTGGTAACCGACCTCGAATCGGTATTTTGACGATTTCGGTGGATTCGTTTTATTTTCTGGGGTGACCCGATGTCGTTTTGTCGCATTATGTGAAAAGTTGGAAAATGAGTTTTGAAGTTGAAAATATTGAGTTTTAATAATCGATTCTTGAACTTTGATGTTATTTTTATAATTTGAGATAGTCAGCATGTTTGTATGATGTTATTAAAGTTGTGTGGAAGTTCAGGTTGGATACCAAGGGACTCGTGTGAGTTTCGAATACATTGCGGATAGTTTTGGATAATTGATGCAATAATTGGTGTTGCTGAATTGTAGTCTCGCAATTGCGAGAACCTGTTCGCAAATGCGAGCCTCGCATGTGATGTCAGGCTCGCATTTAAGATAATGTGCATGGCTGGAAGATTTTGCAGTTACGAAGTAAGTGTCGCTTTTGCGAACCAAGGGGTCTCATTTGCGGTGGCAGTGTCGCAATAACGATATTGAGCAGGGGCAAGGTAGCTTCGCAAATGCGAAGCTTGGTCCACATTTGTGATGAAGGGGTTTTTTGCAAAATGAAGGAAAAGTCACATTTGCGACACTAGAAGCAGTGGGACACTGATCGCTTTTGCGTTCCGTGGTTTGCTTTTGACAATGTTGCAATTGCGAACAAGAGTTTGCAATTGTAATATATGCAGCTGGGTAAAATATTGGGATGTTGGGACTTAACTCATTTTACACCTTTTTTTAATCCTAGACTCCATAAAAGCGATTTTTGGAGAGAAATTTCTTCCCATATTCATAAGTTAATAACTTTAACTCGTTTTCAATCAATTTCAATTATATTTTTATGAATTTTATCATCAAATCTATGAATTTCAAAATAGAAATTGGGAGGGGGGGAGGGGTGTTGGTAGAATTTAGGAATTTTATAAAATTAAGATTTAGACCTCGAATTGAGGTCAGATTTTGAAACAAATCACATATCCAGGCTTGGGGATGAATGGGTAACCGAGATTTAATTTTAATTTCGGATTTCGACCACGTGGGCTCGGGTTTAATTTTTGTTGACTTTTTTAACTATGTTAAAGATTGCGCCTTTTTCATCAGAGGGTAGTTTCTAAAACTTGTTTTTGATTTATTTGAACAATATTTGACTATATTCAATTGGTTTGGAGACATGTTCTAAAGAAAAAACTGTGTTGGATTATTAATTGTGTTCCGAAAGAGGTAAGTATCTTGGTTAACCTTGATTTGAAGAAAATAGGATAGAATCGAGTCTATTTGCTATGCGATCTATGTGTTGGGGACGATGTATTACAAGTTGACAGGTGTATATGCATTGGCCATAGGATAAGCATGCAGGTAGAATTAGCCTTATTTGTGCCATGTTATCTGTGTATTATGTCTTCAATGCCTTAGATAGATTGTTTAATCCATTAGTTAATCGTAATCATGTTTTCTTATGTTTGAGATTATTGTGGTATTGGTTGTTGGTGCTAAATTGTTGGAAGATTTCATATGACAAGTTGTGTTAAAATTCTATTATTGATGTCGAACTTGCTCCCACCTTGCTTGGTAGTGTGTTGTTTGTGAGAATAAAATAAAATACACGAAGGTATTGCTGTGCCTTATTTACATATTGATATTATTGCTTGAGTGAACGTGATGATAAAGCACAAAAGGGTGATGCCGCGCAATTGCTTTTATATTATTATGTGAGGATGAGAGTAAAATCATAAAGGGTGATACCGTGAACTTGTTTTTATAATATTAGGTGAGTATGAGAGTAAAAACAAGGGTGATGCCATGCACTTGCTTTTATATTATAACATGAGGATGAGAGTAAAATCACGAAAGGTGATGTCGTGTATACTTGGTTGATTTCATTTCTCATTACTTTGATACTTGAGATATGGACTTGGCTTGTGGCTTCGTTATTTAGTTTGGAAAGAGGTTTACTTAATGATAATTTACCTTATGTTTCCGTTTATTACCCATTTACTTGTGTAATTGTTATCCCATTCTCTTGTCCTTATCCCGTTGTGATATTTTGTAACGACCCGGTCTGTCGTTACGTAAAACCTACATTATAATTGTTGTTATTGACTTATCATAGACCGATTATTCTATTATTGATGTGTTAGAGTTGATAAGCTTGAAATCGGAATGGTTAAATGAGAATTCAGTCACTTAGTCTTTAAAAATAGCCTTAAGATGAGAAAAGTCAACTGAGAGTTGACTTAACGGTAAACGACCTCAAAATGCGGATTTTATGGCTCGGATAGCTTCGTTAGGTGATTTGGGACTTATGAGTGTGTTCAGAATAATTTTGTGATGTCCGGTGTAGAATTAGGCTTGAATTGGCGAAAGTTAGTTTTTGGTGATTTTTGGTTGGCAGTGAAAAATAGTCTATCGGGATCGGAATAGAATTCTGACAGTTGGAACAGGTTTGTAATATCATTTTGGATGTGTCTGCAAAATTTTAGGTCAATCGGAGTTGATTTGGATAGTTTCGGCATCATTGGGGAATTTTAGAAATTTCAAAGTTCTTAGGCTTGAATCCGATGTGAATTTGGTGTTTTGATGTTAGTTTTGGTGTTTCGAGAGTGCGACTAAGTTTGAATGATCATATGGGATGTGTTGGTAAATTTAGTTGAGGTCTCTAGGGCCTCGGGACGACTTCGGATGGTTAACGGAATTTAACTTGGCCATTTCAAGAATGTTTCGACGTCGTCCTTCAAGAATAAGTGGTTCCACACTAAGAAAATGAGCTCCAAATTCATATTGAAGCATTAGATCCGTATCAAAATTTCGGAGCCATAGCAAAAAGAATCGGCGAATTTGGACATCGTATGAGAGAGTTATGCACATTTTCGTGACGGGGAAAAACAATTTCCATCGCCAACGCCCAGGGTAGCGCTGGGCGCCGTGCAGGGCGCCGGGATTCTTTTTGCTACTGTAATCAGCGCCACAGGCAGCGCCCGGCGCCACCTGTGGCACCCGAAACGTAAAACTCTATAAAACGAGGGTTTTTGGCTATTTTTAACAAAAATAGAGTTGGGGGAGCTCGGTTTGGGCGATTTTCTGAGGGGTTTTCACGAATTTGAACAAGGTAAGTGTTCTTTATCTTAAATCCTTTATAGATCATGATTCCCCACTCAATTATATCGTGAATCCATGAATTTATTGAAGAAAAATTGGATTTTTATCAAATTTTTCCGAAAATATAAATTTAAGATTTGAAAGCCAATCCGACGTCGGAATTCGATAATTTTTGTATGGTTGATCTCGTATCGGAACGGGTGTTCGAATTTTGTGATTTCGTCAGATTTTGAGACGTGGTCCCGGGGGCCGGGTTTTGACCGGGTTCGGATTTTGAGTTAAAAATCGATATTTTTCGATTGGAATTCATTCCTTAAGCATAAATTGATCATAAAAATCTGAACTTGGTAGATTTGGAGCATCCGAAAGTTGATTCGAAAGGCAAACGTATTGCAGAATAGTTTTCGGGCTAGTTTTGAGGTAAGTAATGTCTTGAAATTCTGTCCTGAGGGTATGAAACCCCGGACTATGCACCCTTTTACGGGTTTTGAACTGGAAAGATTGAAACTTTGGAAATATCTCC
>MDKH01158279.1:0-20044 GCA_005239495.1 Nicotiana undulata
TTCAAGGCTTCTTTTGCATCAACATCGAATATTGGGTGGCATCACCCTCGGAGGTTGTACTTTAAAAGAAAATAATTCGTGCCAAAGAGGGCCTCGATAGAAGAGCGTTGTAATGGTCCAAACGATCGAATGAACCATATCCATGTAGAATAGTCAAGCCCCCGACGGCAAAACATGTATGTATGTATCAATTATTCAAAGAAGCATTTTTGCTATATCAAAACACTTCGTGTTTTAAAGAAGTCTACTATTATACGAGTTCACACTTATAATTCTAAGAGAAACGGGTCAAGGGCCAGAGCGCAAATGCACCCCGAATACTCGGGGACTGACATCGACAGTCAAAACTTCTGAACCATCAAAAACTCGTACTCATAAGACCTCTAAGAGGCACCCCTTCAATATAAAGCCCAAGGCCACCATAGTCGGGGACTAACCTTTCAAACAAGTTCGAAACGTTATCGGGAAACAAGTCCAAGAGACATACCCGATGGTTATGGCAACATTAAAGGCTACGACCATATCAAAGACTACGATTATTATGAAAAGTCTACGGCCAAAAAATGCGGCTCTAAGACGTTCCACAACAGCCATAAAACTAAAGTCTTTCAAACACTGCAAAAAACCGCTTAAATCAGGCTACCCTCGGCAAAAGCAAATGATAAAGGGCTTCGATAAAACCAGACCTCAAATAATTTAGAGGCTTCGATAAACATCAGCCTTCGGAAAAAAGACCTCATGAGGTAGTCAATTATCATTGCACAACAAATTACAAACGAGGTTCCGATCGGTCGAGCCTTCGCAGCACCCAACGGGTACAAAAAAACACATGCTAAGGCATATCAAATTTTTCACTAAGTCTTTTAGTCGAAAAGAGGGAAACATTATAGCCGCTTTAGAGGCCGAATTGGCCCTACCTAAAAGAGCCTAAGGGCCAAAAAGAGCCTAAAGGCCAACCTAAAAGAGCCTAAGGGCTAGTATTAAAAAAGCCTAAAGACCAATAATTAAGAGCATAAGGGCCGAAGCACATGAAGCTCGATACTTTGCCTTCACTCAGCTCGAACTCAAGAGCCCCATCACTTCGAGATCGAGGATTAAACCTTAAGAGGTATTCTATTATCGCTCACTGGTCGAATAAAACCCAAGGGTTTACTATATACTGAGTCCAGAATTACAATATCAAATTTATTTTCACAAATAAAAATGAAATAGAATTTAACACAAAACTAATATGGAGCAAAGGGTTCTTTATATTCATAAAGAGATGTTTTCAAAAGAACATTTACAACTCCCACGAGGGGCCCTTACACAAAAAAAAAAGCAAAACATAAGGAGCCTTATCTATTGTCGGGGTCACTTGCTCGGAGGCAATATCCACAGGAGCTACATCTTCGGTATCTTTATCTTCGGGGACGTCCTCCTCCTCGGGGACTTCCTCTTCGTCTCCCTCACTCTAGGAGCCGCTTGTAGAATTCTCATTATCGGAGAGTAGTGCATCTACCTCTTCTTATAAAGTTTTTACTTTCTCGATATCCGCCGAGAGGTCGAAGCCTATAGCATGCACCTCCTCGAGAGTTTGTCTTCGGGATTCCAGCTTAGCATGGTTAAGGGCACATGTTAAATTAAGATCGGTCGTGGCAGAAATCTCCTGTGCCCGAGCATTGGCAGCATCAGCATCAGCTAGATACGAGGACAGAAATGCCTCGGCCTTGGATTTGTCTTTAGCAAATTCAACGGCCTCTTTGGCTCGAAGCTCCACAATTTTGTGGCTCTCCCCTTTTGAACATTGAATCTGGTGCTCGATTGAGGCCAGCTTTTCCAAAAGAGTGTCTTTTTATGAGGCTAGACAATCCACATGTTGCCTCCACCCAAGGGTTTTAGCCTCTTTGGTCTTGAGCTCCTCCCAAAGTTACTCCACCATGTCGGACTTCTGCTGGAGCTGCAAAGTTAAAGCATTAGACACCAAAACAAGTAAATACAAGATAGGCCTACAAAGGCTATATTACATGCTCAGCGAGCTCGGCCCACTCTTGGGAAGCCTTCTCTGAACCAGCTTTAAGATTGCTGATTTCCCCATCTCTTTTGGCGTAGAGAGCCTTAAGGGTTTCTATCTCTACCATGATCTTATACAGCTCGGCTTCACAATGGTCAAGCTCGGCCCCGGACTTGGAAAATTCTTGATTGTAAAGCAGCACGGCCTTCCCACAAAGAAAAGGAGTCAGAAAGACATAAATCAAACCCAAAACGTAGTTGCTAAGACAAAGGTTACCTTCTTTCAAAGCTTTTCGGCCTTCTAAAAAATGAACGAGGCATCAAGATCGGGGCCTTCTCTGATTTCGCGAGGTACTCCAAAAATATGTCGTTCTCCCCATGGGATGTTCCCACATCAAATCTTTGGCATCTCGTATTTTCCCTTCAGAAAACTCCTGACCCGGTGGAGAATCGTCCACATTGATTACCCCGAATGACTCACTCGGGGAATTCTCCCGACTTCGAGGAGCCTCAGAGTTTGTCTCTCCAAGTTCATCAGCCAAGTGCCCCCGGGACAAGGCGCACTCTTGTCACTTGTCGGCTCGAGGATTTTACTCGAGATCCCCTCAAAATTCTCTTCAGCTCGAGATTGAACCATATCAGCAGCTTTTGGTTCAACGCCCTTCGAAGCATCAATGCTTCCTCTTTTACGAATTACTAACGGGCGGTCATCATCTTTTCCCTCTGCCTCATCTCTCTCTTCGTCCTCAGCACAAAGAAGTTCGGTTGTTTCCTAAGATAAGGCCATAGTATCGGCCTTAGGCTTTCGAAGCTTGGTCTTCTTTGGCTTCGGGGAGCTCACCAGTGACTTTTTATTCCTTTTATTTTCCTTGGTAGATTTTAGGGCTTCTTCCTCAACGGATGGGGGTGATCTCATTGAAATGGCGTCTCCGAGGACTGCATAGAAACAAAAGCGAGTATTTCGCTAATGAACATAGGTGTGAAAATAATGAAAATTGACTGTGGTTTTTGTCCTCCCATCGACCTTTGGCCAAATCGGGCCAGATGCGCTCGACGTATAAGGAAGTGGAGGCTATTTGTCAATCCCATCCCGGGAGGTCCGCAACCGCACCAGGAAATCAAGTGATAGCTGCATCATTATAAAAGGATTAGTTCAAGAGAACATCAAAATAGTAAGTCACCCTCAATAAGTCTGTACTTACGTTTCATGTTCCGTTCCTCGGGGAATGGCATCCTTTCAATAGGAATCAGGACAGAGGTCTTTATTCGGACAAAGCGGCTCATCAACCCTTAGTCATTGTCTTCATCGATACTGGAAAAGAAATACTTTGAGGATTGGCGTTGTAGCTTTATCAGGCCACCTCGATAGAAACGAGGGCTGTATAGCATAATCTGATGGTCGAGGGTAAAAGACATTCCCTATACCTTACTCGATAAATACCTAATCAAGTGGACAATTCGCCAGAAGGAGGGGTAAATTTGACCAAGCGTCACCTGGTACTGTTGGCAAAAGTCTAGAATCACTGGATCTAGGAAGGGCATAGAAGGGTCTACAGGATATAGGGTGAACAGATAATATACACACTCGGGTACCCTGCTTTGTGAGTGGTAATATCCTCTTCGGGGGGGGAGGGATCACCATATCCTTATTTCCCCAATTACAGTATGCCTTAACCTGATCGAGTTCAGCCTTGGTTATCAAACTGATATATCGAGACATTGGTTCACATCGACCCAGGACAGAGGCAGGCTCGTCGATCTTAAAATCGGAAGATGTTTCGCAGGGCCCGGGAGTACAGTCCTCGATACGAGGTGGTACCACCGATTTGCCCTTAGATTGTCATGATGACGAGGAAGCTTTCTCTTTCTGAGGAATTGTTTTGGAGGTTTTTTCCATTGTTGTTGTGGAATTTAGAAGAAGCAAGGAAAATTGATTGTGAAGGGAAAGATAAATGCTGAGAGAATATAGAAGTTGATATAGAGGATGCTGTGGAAAGTAAAGTTTGTAAAGTGAAAGTTTGGAGTATTTATAGAGGTTACCTAGGCATGTTGAGGAACCCAAATGACTGACCGCTTGTAATTAATGGCTTTTCGAAAATAGTGTAGACGTGACCTTTTAACGACCTTTTAGTTACACCAGTTGCTAACATCACGAGACTACCATCATGGTATGGGCATCGAGGAGTCGAGAATCAAATCGTTTATCATCTCTTCATTCTAATAAACACAAGGACTATCTGTATACGGTCAAAATCAGGGAGCCCGATTTCGGAGTCCTAATTATTATCCTAAGCACGAGTTCGGGCAACTCGAAGTAGGGGTCAGGTCTAGCTGGAAAATGCACACTTCGGGAGAACAAATCGAAGGCATAACATGATCAACCTCGAGATAGTACCATTTCGAACATACTCCAGAATGAGCGGGATGTTTTCAAAGGGACAAAGATCAAGGCGTAAATTTTGGGATAGATTTGTACGAATCCGTACTAGATGGTTATACAGCTGTACCAATAGTTTTATTTTACTGTAAATAAAAATTTACCTTTTTGGGGTTTCCCCTCCATTATAAAGGGGACCTCAATCATTTGTAAGAATCATCTAATCATTGGAAAAGAATACACTATCTTACATTCTCGTTCACTGTTCTTCAGAATCATTCTCTAACTTTATTGCTCTTACTTTAATGTTCTTATTTTACTATCCCCGACCCAACTCGAGGTCATCGTGATCGAGGTCGATATCTTTCAAGTAGCATTGGTTTGGTTCATCGATTTTATCCATTTATACTCTATATTACTTATTTTTTAATTAGTGTTGGACTAGATCACACATCTTTAAACCCACAAATCTAATTTATTGTTACTCTTTTTTTTGAGGTAAACATGGCGTGTGAATTTCACGTTACGAGTTGGAGATATCAGTTTGGGTGTATGGATTTTACATTCATGTTACATATGGATATGGATTTGTCCCTCTAGAGACTCTGAACACCGGAATCCCTCCGACAACGTACGTGCAAGTTTTTGGACACATACAATTTGTGTCACTTTTTGTATAATGTTAAAGTCGTTATCATGCATAGACATTGTATACTCTTATTGATGGATCTCTTATGAATGGTACTTTATACATGTTTATTTTATAGTTGTTCTGATGTCTTAATACATATATTGATCATGGTACCTGAAGGAAAAATTATAATCTCTCATGGTTCGACTGTACTTGGTAGATACATGGTTCCTTGTTGTTTCTTCTATTATTCTCAAAACCTTACTACTACTTTCTTGGGCTATACTTGATACTTATTGAGTACATTAATTTTTATACTCATACTACACTTTGATATATTTTGTATAAATTCTGATCCGATTTCGAGCGGAACCTAGGAGAGCGCTCAGTAGTTTATTACTTGAGAGACTCGGGTAGAGCTGCTTGTCATAACACCTTGGAGTTGCTTTCCTTTTTGTACTACTATTATCTTGTTCAGAAAGTAATGCATTTCAGAGATTTATGTTCTTTATTATTCTTAGTGCTCATGACACTATGACACTGGTTCGTAGGGTGGCTAGGTATTTTTTGCACTTATTATATCAGATTCAAACTTATGTTATGATAATAGTTTTCTTATGACTTGTCTCAGTTTTATGCTATTATATTTGGATTTTATTTATCTTAATTCCTCTAGCAGATTGAGTTATGTGTCATCATAATACTAGTGGGATTTTTGTATGGGTAAAAATCCGACTAGGTTTAGCGAATGCAAATGAACAGGTTATTGTCGAGGTCGAGTAGAGTCCAATAGCGAGGAGTCGCCATGCAAAAGATAGAGGCCGTGGTCGAGAAGAGAAGAGCAGTAGTAAGGGTTGGGATAGTCATAGAAATACATAAAGGAATATTCTATTGAATATTCCCCTGATTGTGCTTTTTAGGGTTTCCTAGGAATATCCCCTATAAATAGTAAGAGATAGGGAACAAAAGGGGGATCTTCACTTTTATGATAAGAACACTTGTAAGAAGTTGACTATTGAGAATATACAAAAAGCTTGCCTTGATTGATTTCATTGTTTATTCATCTTTTCCCATTCACAAGATACAAGAACACTTTGTCAATCCTCGTATTTTGCTATCATACGTTATTGTCAGAAAGTGGAATCATCCACATCATTCAATATTTGGGTGACTGGTTCCTCCTATATACATTTATTTCCATTTATGATATTTATTATCTACCATTATTCTCTCATTCATTGATAATCATTGAACACCTTCGTGACATTTAATAATCTTGAATGCGGTCTCACATCACTGATATCGTGTAGTTTTAGATATGGAACATATTATGTTTAACTAGGATTTGCCCATTATTACATTACTTAATTAGTTTAATAAAAAGCTTAACTTTTTGATCAAACAAATTTAGGTCTTAACAGTTTCTAATAAGACATCAATCATTGAACCAAATATAAACACACATCATCAATTAAATCTTTGTTGAGGTTTATTGAGTTGATTGAAGATTGGGGATATCAACTAGGGAAGCTAATGTCAATTGATTTGTCTAGAAAATTGAGTTAGGTGTCATCATAATATTAGTGGGAGTTTTTATGGGTCAAAATCCGACTAGGTTAAGCGAATGCAAATGAACGTCTGATGACCGAGGTCGAGCAGAGTACAATAGCGAGGAGTCACCATGCGAACGATCGAGGTCGTGTTCGAGCAGAGAAGAACAATGGTAAGGGTTGGGATAGTCATAGAAATACATAACGAAATATTCTATTTTATATTCCGTTGATTGTACTTTTAAGGATCTAGGAACATACCCTATAAATATTAAGAGATAAGGAACAAAAGGGGGATCTTCACTTTTCTGATAAGAACAGTTGTAAGAAGTTGACTAGTGAGAATATACAAAAATCTTGCCTTGATTGATTTCATTGTTTATTCAGCCTTTCCTAATCACAAGATCCAAGAACACTTGGTCCATCCTCGTATTTTGCTATCACACGTTTATTGCCAGAAGGTGGAATCATCCACATCATTAAATATTTGGGTGACTGATTACTCCTATTTACATTTATTGTCATTTATGATATTTGTTATCTACCATTATTCTCTCACTCATTGAACATCTTCGTAGCATTTAATAATCTTAAATACTGTCCCACATCACTGATATCTTTTAGTTTTTGATCTGGAATTTATTATGTTTAACTAGGATTTGCCCATTATTACTTTAGTTAATTAGTTTAACAAAAAGCTTAACTTTTTTTGGTCAAACAATTTGGCGCCATCTAGTTAAATTTTTAGTTCCTTCTAGAACTAAAAAAAACAACAAAGCCTTATTTTTTCTGCTTGCACGAACTAACGATGGCAGGAAATGGAGAAGAAAGATTGAAAGTAGTAACAACCCTCACTACTAACCTCTTAAGCACCATAACTGAGGTTAACAAAGATGACGAGGAGAATGTTACACCAAGTGTCTCACCCAGGCGAAGTGACTCACCCCCTCCCCCCCCCTCCCCCCCTAAAGGCAGTGTTACCGCCTCTCATGAGAAAGAATCCTATTCGTCCACGACAGAAGAAGTACCGCCAATAATGAAAAATTTACTAGAGGCATGGCTGACAAGTAAACTAAACTGTATACTCGACAAACCTGCTAAGGGAACAACTAGAAACGATGCACGAGTCGACGTCACAACAACAAACAACGAGCAACACGCTCCTCCTCCAACAGGTATCACTCACACTGTTAATGATGCAGGTAATGACGCCATCGCTGCTATTTTACGAAAAATAGAGGAGATGGAGAACGAGAATAAAACACTCCGTGACCAAATGAAGGAGCACCAAGAAAGGGTTGATATGATATCAGGCGCCCCAAAACTTCTGCCAAAACGGGACGTCGGTGATAAGTATGAATTTTAGCCTATTATTTGCTCTATTTTACTTGTGTTTTGAGCCAAAAATGTGTGAAGGAATTCCAGGAAACTAACTTAATATGCTTGCTTGTAGGTATTGTTCAAAATGAGCCAAAGGAGCCATAATCAACTCATAAAGGAATCAAAACTTGAACAAAATCCAAGATTGTGCCAACAAATGAGAAACGCGAACCGCGCCAAGATTGTGCGGCTGCAAAAGCTTAAACGCGACTGTGAACACTATTTTGAGGTCTGCAAAATAGAGAACCAGCGAGATGGTTTTTTGGAAAATAACACGAGCGCGGACCGCGACAGGAAGAAGCGGCCGCGAAAGTACCGGCGCGACGCAATTGGAATTACGCGGACCGCCGTTGCTAAGGTTCATAGTGTTCACAATTCAAGCAAAAATGAGAAGGGTAGTCCGCGTCAAAATTATGTGGCCACGGAAGTCTCTAACGCGGCCGCGGTGGAAATTACGCGATCCACGAAACAATGTTCAACCCAAAACCAGAAGTGAAGAAATGCGGACCGCAATCAGAATTGCGCGGCCGCGAAACCTTCGCATGAGTATTTTTGTCCGGAAATTTTAGCTTACTATAAATAGTTATTTTTGTCATTTTGAGGTTATGCTATATTTTTGCTGAGCACGTGAGACGGCTAGGTTTTCCCTTTTTGTCAATTTTGTACAAGATTTACCTTATAACATTAGATTTTCATCTTTTACTTTAGTAATATGGATTTTATCTTCTCTTTATCTTTGATTTCTGTTATTATTATGAGTAGTTAGACCCATAGATAGGGTTGTGACCCAACCCTAGTGTGGGTATTTAATGGGTCTTGAATTTTAGGGTTTGAATGTTTATGGGTTAGTGATATTTAGCCTAGTTCATGCTAGAATTGTAGAATTAGTTGTTGCAAACACTGATTCATGCCTTTATGACTTAGTCTCTTCTTGAGAAAGAGGGACTAAGTCTAGGAAAACTACACTAACAAGGAGTTGGGGTGAACTCAAGAAATTGATAGCCCCAATTAAAGGGTTAAACCTAGAGATAGTAATAACCGAATTGAGCTAATATCACTTGTATTGCATGCATACCCATTTGGACTTGAGAAAGCCAAATTAGGCAAAATCACTCAAACTACTGATAGGTATAGATAGAGTATTTGGGTGTGATGGATATATTACGACCCAATCAAATCAAGCTCGCTCTAGATTCGTGCTACTCGTTAGATATCCACCTAGGCGGAAGTCACTACCCTAGTCCCTTTAAACATTTGAAAACCATCAGCAAACAAATATTGTACTTAACTTTATTCTTTGCTCAAAATAAAATATAATTAGAAGAAGAATCAATACAAACATGTTTGAAAGTGCAATTAGGAACAAAACACGCATCTAGATTTTGATAGATACCTAATTCCAAATCAATTAACTCCCTGTGGAAATTGATCCCGACCTTGTTGGGTAAATCTGCATCGACCATCCTGCCACTCCATAATAGTGCAGGCTTGGAACCGATCAACTTTTGGCGCCGTTGCCGGGGAGTTAGATGGTCTTAGCTATATATCTAACTATTTGTGTGTTTTGTTTTTCTTTCCTTCTGTGTAACGACCCGACCGGTCGTTTTGCGTATTCAGACCCCGTTCCCCTAAATAAGACTTCCCGTAGCGGCTTATCGTGAATTGTGACTTGCGGGGACGGGTGGTTCGGGATTTGGAAGTGTTTAGAATAGTATAGGAACACTTGGTTCCTTATGGTTGGCTTTTAAAGCCATGTTTGACTTCAGTCAACATTTTGAGTAAACGACCTCAGAATTGAGTTTCGACGATTCCAGTAGCTTCGTATGATGATTTCGGACTTGTACGTATGTCCGGAATGGGTTTTGGATGACCCGGGACCGTATTGACGCCAAATAGCGAAATGGAGTTTCCTTAAGTTTCAAATTTGGTATGGAACTTGATTTTATGTTATCGAGGTCCGAACGGAATTCCGAGACCGGGAATAGTTCTGTTATGTCATTCATAATTTTCCTGAAATATTTGGTGTCATTCCGAGTGGTATAGGTCGGTTCGACACATTGAAACCGAATTCAAAAACTTAGGAATTCTTAAGTTTTATTCTAGGGGGTTTGAGGGGTGATTTTGAGTTCTAGCGTTGTTTTGGGTGTTCTAAAGGCTCGAGCGAGTCCGCAATATTATTTAGGACTGGTTGGTATAATTGCACGGGGGCTCAGGTGGGCCCAGGTCCCTCCCGGGCATCAAACGAGGTTAAAAACCAGCAGCTTCAGTTGTTGGTGCACCAGATCTGGTGTGACCGCAGGTGCGGTTACCAGATCGCAGGTGTGATACCGCCCTTGCGGTCAAGCCATCGCAGGTGCGACCCTAGGGGAGTTTGCCCAAAACCGCAGGTGCGAGATTTCTTCCGCAGGTGCGGCCACATGCCTCCTTGGCGAGACCGCAGGTGCGAGATCACTGGAGACAGTGATCTCATTTAATACGGGATTTGGCCATTTTTCACCATTTCTTCTCCTCTGGCGATTTTGAGAGCTTTCAAGAGGGTATTCGGCCTAGCTACTAAGAGGTAAGTAATTTCCATTTAAATGTTGGTTTATTACATCAAAACTTAGGTAGATTAACATCTAATTAGTGGAAATCAAAGGGGTTAGAGCGAAAACCTAGGGTTGATGAACTTTAGGGAATTTCACCACTTTTCTACCATGAAATCATACAAAAAATATATATTATTGATCCTTAGACTATGGGTGAGTGTTATCTTTGAAAATTTCCGGAGTCCGAGCATGTGGGACCGGGGGTGTATTTCTGGGATTTCTTCAAGAATAGTGAATTTACTAAATAAGTAGGAGAATTTCCATACTTTAAGAATGCATTGACATATTTATATATCATTTGACTAAGTTCGAGTCTTCAGGTGTAAGATTTGGAGTTTCGAGCGCGTTCTTAACCGGGAAGTTTATTCCACGCGAGGTGAGTCTCCTTTCCAACCTTGTAAGAAGGAATCATCCCCATAGGTAAATGTAAACGATTGATTTTTCCTTGTTTGCAGGGGCTACATACGCGCAAAGTGACGAGAGTCCGTGCGTAGCTACTACTCTGTTGTGTCGGGTAGAATTTAGGATTTCACAAGCATGCCTTTATGTGCCTTACCTATATCTTTACATGTGTTCCTGGTTTCTTATTATCCTTGAAATTTGACATGAGAATTTCGGAAGCTATGTGTAAGTTTAAGTTCTTAAATTTCTGAATTTAAGAATAATCCATGATAAATTAATAAATTTCCTGACAAATTCTGTGTATGTCTACGAGCACCCGTATCGTATGTATGATTCGCGAGCGGGGTAGACCTATATTTATGTCAATTGCGTCGCATGATCAATTCGCGAGCGGGGTAATGGATGTATCCATGGTTCGTGCCGATCGACCCTCGGCAGTGCACATTTATTATCGCGTCCTTTCGGCCGTACGCTTCGACATATTATGTGTTATGTATTTGACTGAGAGTCTTGTTATTATTAACTAAATTATCCCACGTGTAAGGGGAACTCGAGACTTTTGCGGTAAATATTGTTTGACTCATGAGAATAAATTGCAGTTTTATATAATTGATGCTCCATGCCTTAGTGATTTTCATGACTACTTTTCTGTATAGCCTTACTTATCCATGTTATTGGTTATTGACCCTAGTAAGTATCACGTCTACCTCTCGTTACTACCTCTTCGAGTTTAGACAAGATACTCACTGGGTACATATTTGTTTATATGTACTCATGCTACACTTCTGTACTTAATTGTACAGGTTCTGAGGCTGTTGGACCTGGTCACTATTCTGGTGTCCGCCACTGAGAGACCCATCTAGATTAGACTACACGGTGAGCTGCTCTTCCTGGCGTTCCTCAACAACACTGTGTGGAGTTTCCATTATTGTTGGATATTCTGTCTACCCTTCCAGACGGTTGTACAGCTATTTTGTTTATTTTGTATATTCCACTACTCGCCTGTGGACTTGTGACACTAGGTCTTGGCACACGTAGTTGATTCACTAGTATTATGCTACTCTGTTTTATGCTGGCAAACGATTTTTGAGTTACGTTAAATCACTTTGCCTCACATCCTCACTTTCATTTAAGGACTGCTTAAATTAAAACTGGACAAGTATTTGAACATCTCATTAATTTAAGTAATTTCATTAGCAAACTAGTGTTGGCTTGCCTGACTTCAGCGTTGGGCACCATCACAACCTGAATAGGAATTTGGGTCGTGACAACATGGTGTCAGAGCTCTAGGTTCACCTAGGTCTCACAAGTCACATGAAAACCTAGTAGAGTCTTGTGGATCGATACGGAGACGTTTGTATTTATCTTCGGGAGGCTACAAGGTGTTAGGAAAATATCTCCTTATTCTTATTCTATCGTGCAGTCGATGGTTTTACTAAATCTCATTCTTCTACTCTCTCACAGATGTTGAGGACTCGTGCAACTGATATTCCAGGCCCGGGAGATGCCGCTACCCCCGTAGTTCAAGGCCGTGGCAGAGGCCGGGGGAGGGCACCGACCCGAGGTAGGGGACGGGGGCGTCTCAGAGTCACTCCATTAGCACCCCCAGAGGATCCTATTCCTGAGGAGCAGGGTGAGGTTCCCCCAACAGATCTAGCTCCGATGGATTTCATGACTGCACCAGGTTTCCAAGAGGTCATGGGCCGTATAATGCGGTTCATGGACACTATGACCCAGGCTAGTTTATTTCCAGCGGATCTTGCTACATCTCAGGTGGGAGGGGGAGTTCATACCCCTACCACCCAGGCCGTAGGTCATGCAGCAACAGTATATCAGACTCCGGGTACTCTGCCCGTGGGAGGAGCACAGCCAGTAGTAGCACCTGAGCTTAGACCAATCGCGGACGGCGATCCGCAGAAGTTACTTGATAGATGGACTCGATTTCACCCTCCTGTCTTCTAAGGTGAGAGGGGCGAGGATGCCCAGGACTTTATTGATAGGTGCAGGATAGACTGCACAACATGAGGATTTTGGAGTCCCAGGGAGTTGATTTCACTACTTTTCAGCTAGAGGGCAGGGCCCGCAGATGGTGGCAGTCATTCATCTTGGGTAGGCCAGCAGGTTCCCTTCCTCTCTCATGGGAGCAGTTCACTCAGTTGTTCCTGGACAGATATATTCCACCCTCCGAGAGGGAAGAGTTGCGGTATCAGTTTGAGCAGCTGGGGAAGGGGCAGATAACGGTGACGAATTACGAGGCCAGGTTTTCAGAGTTGTCCCGTCATACACTCATGATTCTTCCTACATAGGCTGAGAGAGTGCGGAGATTCGTAGCTGGGTTGCACTCAGGTATTAGGGCCAACACGGCCCGAGAGGTAGAGATGGGTACTCCTTATCAGCTTGTGGTCGAGATAGCTCGCCAGATTGAGGGTTACCGATCGAGGGGCAAAGAGAAGGGTCAGCTGGATAAGAGAGTAAGATTTTTTGGAGATTTCCGAGGCGCCCCAGGCAGGGGCAGTGGTCAGTTCAGCAGAGGCCAGCCTAGCAGGCCTCCATATTCATCTCCTCCACCACCTCCCCGTGGTGCTCTAGTGAGGCCTTATTTAAGTGCCATGCCGGAAAGTTCTTACCGCCCACCAGCCATTCAGGTCATCAGGGTTCTCCCAGTCCCTACTTCAGTGATGTGCCAGAGGTTTCTCACCGTTCCCCAACTATTCAGGGTTCTTCTTCTTCAGGGGCAGCATGCCATGCCTCCAGTGAGATGCTATGAGTGTTGGGATTCAGGCCACATGAGGAGGACTTGTCCCAGACTTTGGGGCAAGGTTGTTCTGCAGAGTTACCAGGCCACATACTCAGCACCGGCGCCCCGTCCACCCAGAGGTGGAGGACAAGCTGGTAGAGGTTGTCCCAGAGGTGGAGGCCAGTCAGGGGGAGCTCAGCTAGCTCCTATTCAGTCCAGCGGAGGTCAGTCTTCAGGTACTTCAGCCAGATTCTATGTTATTCCGGCCCGAGCAGATACAGTGGCCTCAGATGCCGTCACAGGTACTATCGCAGTATGTGGTAGGGAGGCATCAATGATATTTGATCTAGGATCTACTTATTCATATGTGTCAGCCTTTTTTGCTTGTTTTCTGGATGTTCCTTGTGAGTCCTTGGATTCTCCTATATATGTGTCCACTCCTTTGGGCGATTCTATAGTGGTAGACCGGGTCTATTAGTCTTGTGTGATCACCTTTTGTGGGTTCGAGACTAGAGCGTACCTTCTATTGCTTAACATGGTTGATTTTGAGATTATCCTGGGCATGGATTGGCTATCTCCTCATCATGCCATCTTGGATTTCCATGCCAAGACGGTTACTTTTGCCATGCCCGAGTTGCCTACGTTGGAATGGAGAGGTTCCTCAATTAGTGCAGCCAGTAGAGTTATTTCCTTCCTGAAGGCTCGACATATGATCGAGAAGGGTTGTTTGGCGTATCTTTCTTATGTGCGAGACACCACCGTCGAGTTTCCGATGATTGATTCAGTGCCAGTTGTTCGAGAGTTTGCGGATGCCTTTCCTTCAGACCTTCCGGGCATGCCTCCGGATTGAGATATCGATTTTGATATCGATGTAGATCTAGACACTCAACCTATTTCTATTCCCCTGTACCGTATGGCTCTGAAGGAGTTGAAGGAGTAGCTTGAGGAGTTGTTGGCTAAGGGGTTTATCAGGTCGAGTGTATCGTCGTGGGGTGATCCAGTTCTATTTGTAAAGAAGAAAGATGGGTCTGTGCGGATGTGTATTGATTACCGCCAGTTGAACAAGGTAACTATTAAGAACAAGTATCCATTGTTGCGCATCGATGGTTGGTTTGACTAGTTACAGGGTGCCAGGGTATTTTCTAAAATTGAGTTGAGATCGGGGTATCATCAGCTGAAGATTTGGGCTTCGAATGTTCCGAAGACTACTTTTTGTACGAGATATGTCCATTATGAGTTCTTGGTGATGTCCTTTAGCTTGACTAATGCCCCGCCAACATTTATGGACTTGATGAACATGGTGTTCATGCCGTATATTGATTCCTTTTTCATCATCTTCATTGATGACATTTTGATTTACTCACGTAGCCTGGGAGAGCACGAGCAATATTTGAGAGTTGTGCTCCAGACCTTGCGAGAACAGAAGTTATATGCTAAGTTCTCCAAGTGTGAGTTTTTGTTGGATTACGTGGCATTCTGGGGACATGTGGTATCTGGAGAAGGTATCAAGGTTGATCCTAAGAATATTGAGGCAGTTCAGAGTTGGCCACGTCCTACATCAGCGATAGAGATCAAGAGCTTCTTGAGTCTAGCAGGCTACTACCGGCGATTTGTGGAGGGCTTTTCATCCATTGCAGCCCCATTGACTAGATTGACTTAGAAGAATGCTCCATTTCGGTGGTCTGACGAGTGTGAGGCGAGCTTTCAGAAGCTCAACACTGCATTGACTTCGGCACCAGTTCTAGTATTGCCTTCTGGTTTGGGGATATATACGGTGTATTGCAACGCTTCACGCATTGGCTTGGGGTGTGTGTTGATGCAGGAAGGGTGAGTTATTGCTTATGCTTCGCGCCAACTGAAGGTTCATGAGAAGAATTACCTAGTGAACGATTTGGAGTTGGCGGCGATAGTTCATGCTCTTAAGATTTGGAGGCATTACTTATATTGGGTGTCTTGTGAGGTTTATACAGACCACCGCAGCTTGCAGCACTTGTTCAAATAGAGGGATCTTAATTTGAGGCAGCGCAGGTGGGTTGAGTTACTAAAGGATTATGACATCACCATTCTTTATCATCCGGGCAAGGCGAACGTGGTAGCAGATGCTTTGAGTAGGAAGGCGGAGATTATGGGTAGCTTGGCTTATATTGCAGCTGAGGAGAGACCTCTAGCCTTGGACATTTATTCCTTGGCCAATCACTTTGTGAGATTAGATCTTTCAGAGGCTCGTCGAGTTATAGCTCATGTGGTTTCTCAGTCTTCATTATTGGGGGAGATCAAGGCTCGACAGTACGATGATTCGTGTTTGGCAGAACTACGGGAGACAGTGGTACAAGGTGGTGCCAAGGAGGTTACTATTGGCGAGGATGGTGTTCTGAGACTTCAGTGTTGATTGTGTGTTCCTAATGTTGATGGCTTGAGGCAGAGGATTCTAGAGGAGGCACACAGTTCGCGGTATTCTATTCATCCTGGTGCTACGAAAATGTATCTTGATTTGAAGCAACATTTCTGGTGGAGACGGATGAAGAGGGACATTGTGGAGTATGTGGCTAGGTGTCTTAATTGCCAGCAGGTTAGACATGAGCACCAGAGGCCAGGAGTCTTACTTCAGCAGATGCCCATTCCTGAGTGGAAGTTGGAGCGCATTGCTATGGATTTCGTGGTTGGGTTCCCTTGGACGTTGCGGAAGGTTGACGCAGTTTGGGTTATTGTGGATAAATTGACCAAATCGGCGCATTTCATTCCTGTGGCTACTACTTATACTTCTGAGAGGCTAGCCCAGATCTACATTCGAGAGATAGTCCGGTTGTATGATGTACTGGTGTCCATTATATTAGATCGAGGTCCACAGTTCACCTCACACTTCTGGAGAGCATTGCACAGAGAGATGGGTACTCAGATTGATCTCAGCACAACATTTCATCCACAGATTGATGGTCAGTCGGAGCGTACAATTCAGATATTGGAGGACATGCTCAGAGCATGTGTGCTTGACTTTGGAGGCCAGTGGGACCAGTTCTTGCCTTTGGCCGAGTTTGCTTACAATAATAGTTATCAGTCCAGCATCGAGATGGCTCCATTTGAGGCTTTATATGGTCGGCGATGTCGTTCTCCTATCGGGTGGTTTGAGCCTGGTGAGGCTAAGTTATATGGTATAGACCTGGTGAGAGATGCTTTAAAGAAGGTGAAGTTAATTCAGGAGAGGCTCCGCACAGCACAGTCCAGACAGAAGAGCTACGCAGATCAGATGGCACGTGATGTGTCATTTATGGAGGGAGATAAGGTTCTGCTGAAGGTTTTGCCGATGAAGGGTATTATGAGATTCGGGAAGAAGGGAAAGATGAGCCTGAGGTTCATAGGTCCTTTCGAGGTATTGAGGCGAGTTGGAGAGGTTTCTTATGAGCATGCCTTACCTCCCAGCTTATCGGGAGTCCATCCGGTATTCCACGTATCCATGCTCCGGAGATACCACGCCGATTTCTCTCACGTTGTTGATTTCAGTACTATTCAGTTGGATGAGAGGTTGGGCTACGAGGAGGAGCCAGTTGCTATTATTGATAGACAGGACCGCCAGTTGAGATCTAAGAGAATTTCTGCTGTAAAGGTCCAGTGGTGGGGCCAACCGGTCGAGGATGCGACTTGCGAGTCCGAGGAGGAACGTTTGTTTAAGAGGTGGAGAATGTAACGACCCGACCAGTTGTTTTGCGTATTCGGACCTCGTTCCTCTAAATAAGACTTCCCGTAGCGGCTTATCGTGAATTGTGACTTGCGGGGACGGGTGGTTCGGGATTTGGAAGTGGTTAGAATAGTATAGGAACACTTGGTTCCTTAAGGTTGGCTTTTAAAGACAAGTTTGACTTAGGTCAACATTTTGAGTAAACGACCTCAGAAACGAGTTTCGACGATTCCAGTAGCTTCGTATGATGATTTCGGACTTGTACGTATGTCCGAAATGGGTTTTGGATGACCCGGGAGCGTTTCGACGCCAAATAGCAAAATGGAGTTTCCTTAAGTTTGAAATATGGTTTGGAATGTGATTTTATGTTATCGAGGTCCGAACAGAATTTTGAGACCGGGAATAGTTCCGTTGTCTCATTCATGACTTGCCTGCAAAATTTGGTGTCGTTCCGAGTGGTATAGGTCGGTTCGACGCATTGAAACCGAATTCAAAAACTTAGGAATTCTTAAGTTTGATTCTATGGGTTTTGATGGGTGATTTTGAGTTCTAGCATTGTTTTGGTGTTCCGAAGGCTCGAGCGAGTCCGCAATATGATTTAGGACTGGTTGGTATAATTTCACGAGGGCTCGGGAGGGCCCAGGTGCCTCCCGGGCATCAAACGAGGCTAAAAACCAGCAACTTCAGCTGCTGGTGCACCAGATCTGGTGTGACCACAGGTGCGGTTGCCCAGATCGCAGGTGCGATACCGCCCCTGCGGTCAAGCCATCGCAGGTGCGAACCCACGGGATTTTGCCAAAAACCCCAAGTGCGGGCCTTCTCCCGCAGGTGCGGGATTTCTTTCGCAGGTGCGGCCACAGGCCTCCTTGGCCATTTCCGCAGGTGCGCCCTTTTGGTCGCTGGTGCGAGACCACAGGTGCGGTCCTCGAGCAACAGGTGCGAGAACACTGGAGGAAGTGATCTCATTTAATACGGGATTTGGCCAGTTTTCACCATTTCTTCTCCTCCGTCTGCGATTTTGAGAGCTTTCAAGAGGGTATTCGGCCTAGCTACTAAGAGGTAAGTAATTTCAATTTAAATGTTGGTTTATTACATCAAAACTTAGGTAGATTAACATCTAATTAGTGGATATCAAAGGGGCTAGAGCGAAAACCTAGGGTTGATGAACTTTAGGGAATTTCACCACTTTTCTACCATGAAATCATACAAAAATTATATATTATTGATCCTTAGGCTAAGGGTGAGTGTTCTCTTCGAACATTTATGGAGTCCGAGCATGTGGGCCCGAGGGTGTATTTTTGGGATTGCTTCAAGAATAGTGAATTTACTAAATAAGTAGGAGAATTTCCATACTTTGAGCACGCATTGACATATTTATATATCATTTGACTAGTTTCGAGTCCTCGGGTGTGAGATTTGGAGTTTTGAGCGCGTTCTTGACCGGGAAGTTTATTCCACGCGAGGTGAGTCTCCTTTCCTACCTTGTAAGAGGGAATCGTCCCCATAGGTAAATGTAAACGATTGATTTGTCCTTGTTTGCGGGGGCTACGTTCGCGCAAAGTGACGAGAGTCCATGCGTAGCTACTACTCTGTTGTGTCGGGTAGAATTTAGGATTTCACAAGCATGACTTTATGTGCCTTACCTGTATCTTTACATGTGTTCCTGGTTGCTTATTATCCTTGAAATTTGACATGAGAATTTCGGAAGCTATGTGTAAGTTTAAGTGCTTAAATTTCTGAATTTAAGAATAATCCATGATAAATTCCTGAATTTCCTGACAAATTCTGTGTATGTCGACGAGCACCCGTGTCGTATGTATGATTCGTGAGCGAGGTCGCCCTATATTTATGTCAACCGCGTCGCATGATCGATTCGCGAGCGGGGTCATGGATGCATCCATGGTTCGTGTCGCTCGACCCTCGGCAGTGCATATTTATTTTCGCGCGTTTCGTCCGTACGCTTTGGCATATTATGTGCTATGTATTTGACTGAGAGTCTTGTTATTATTAACTAAATTACCCCACGTGTAAGGGGAACTCGAGACCTTAGCGGTCAATATTGTTTGACTCATGAGAACAAGTTGCAGTTTTATATAGTTGATACTCCATGCCTAAGTGATTTTCATGACTACTTTTCTGTTTAGCCTTACTTATCAATGTTATTGGTTATTGACCCTAGTAAGTATCACGTCTACCTCTCGTCACTACCTCTTCGAGTTTAGACGGGATACTCACTGGGTACATATTTGTTTATATGTACTCATGCTACACTTCTGTACTTAATTGTACATGTTCTGAGGCTGTTGCACTTGGTCACTATTCCGGTGTCCGCCACTGAGAGACCCATCTGGATTAGACTACATGGTGAGCTGTTATTCCTGGCGTTCCTCAGCAGCACTGTGGAGTTTCCATTATTGTTTGATATTCTATCTACCCATCCAGACAGTTGTACATCTATTTTGTTTATTTATTATATTCCACTAGTCGCCTGTGGACTTGTGACACTATGTCTTGGCACACGTAGTTGATTCACTAGTATTATGCTACTCTGTTTTATGCTGACAAACGATTTTTGAGTTACTTTAAATCACTTTGCCTCACATCCTCACTTTCATTTAAGGAATGCTAAAATTAAAACTGGACAAGTATTTGAACATCTCATTAATTTAAGTAATTTCGTTAGAAAACTAGTGTTGGCTTGCCTGACTTCGGCG